>JAYRBU010476295.1:0-15429 GCA_036023795.1 Vulcanoctopus hydrothermalis
CATTCTTGAAGGCAAACGTGTCCAAGAGTGGGAATAGGGGGGGGGAGTGATGTACGAGAAGGTGGGAGGAAAAGTGTATGAGTGTGGGTGTGAAAAAGAAAGTAGTGACTGGGAGGTAGAGGAGGAGGAGGTCAAATGCCATACAGTGAATAGGACCGGGGTGAAATGGATGGGTAATCTCAGGCATTGTGGTAGGAGAGATGTGGAGTGGTAAGAGAGTTGATTGTGGGGTACTCAAACAGTGAATGAGACCGGGGTGATAAATTAGAGAATAGTAGGTAGATGGATGGGCAGGACAAATGCCATACAGGGTGATAAATCAGAAAATATTAGATGGAAACTTATCCTAACCAGAGCATACTGAGCAGTGATACATCCCAGCCTCTATAAACTCCACTATTTTCTAATAGTCATTCCACCATGCTTACATCAGTGGATGGGTCTTTTCCAGGACTGCACATCACTAATCAACCCAGTCCTTTTAAATGTGGAGAGGTAGACAGGTACACTGAGTGGACTTGAGAGGTGGTAGTGGTATGCGGCTTGCTAGTTTAGAAGAGCAGAGGCAATTGTAGTGTTGGTAAAGAGTTGTAGTACCGGCAAAGACTAGAAACAGTACAACTGAGGGTCAGTGTGTTGGTAAATGTGTCCTTGCAAATCTATTAGGATGCAGTTTAAGATGTGTATGTGTAGCAGGAGGACTATCATGCTAGATATGTGAGCAGTAGTCTTATGTTAGCCTTATTTGGTCTTTGTAGAATGTCAGCAACTGAGCAAACCTTTGTAGCATATCAGCGAAGCAAATAATCTAAGAATGTTACCTGGTTATGAACCTTTGTCCTATCTAAGTGGTAATTTATCTCTTGTCCCTGCATACGCTGAAGAGCTTAGGAGGTGTCTCACACACTCACATGTGCACACACACACACACACACACAAATACAGGTTATCTGGTACCTTTTTCTAACAACCAGGTGAAGTGAGGCAATGTATAATACAGAAAGTGTGCTGCCCCAAAATGCCTAGTGGTTTTTGAACCCCTGATCTGTAAGCTGGTTGTCTAATGCCACACCCACTAGACTCTACTGTAAGGCCAAGTTAATGTACTTCATTAACTTGGCACCTGTAGATTTGTCACCTGTTCTGTTGAAACTCTATCTCCACCACACCAGCCATATGTATATTGTGGGTGTGTGTTGGGAGGGGGCTTACAGTGACTAATATAGCTCTCTGGAGATGATAATAGAGATAATGTTAATAATAATGATAATAATAATGATGATTTATACAGGTTTTTCATGTTGTGCATGTTACAACAGGATTTATCTACAACAGCCATATTGATCGTCTTTCATTGACATCACTTATTGTTGTTTTTGTAAGGGTTAGTGACAGTGGTGGTGCTACTGATGGTCATGGTGATAGTACTTATGGTGGTAGTGGAAATGGTACATATGGGGAGTGGAGGCACATGGTGGCTGTTTGAGTTTACATCCTCACAGATGAACCACACAAGTCCCAGTACTTCAAGCATTTTCAGTTCCACACTGCCAGAGTTTCACTGGGAAACATTTCAAATCCCAAATATGTCATTTGGTTCAGAAAGCTGAAACCTCTCACTTGTTGTCACTTCATATTTTGACTGGGAAATAAAATAAATAAATGAATACAAAACGCTTTTATTCCTCTATGAGCTTCATCTTAACTATGGGAAGACTTGGAGATAATTATTAGAATTTATTTGCCAGGATCATATGCACACAAGAGAATTCAAAGACCCAGTCTTCAGTGAATGATAAATTCTAACTTCAGCACAAGGCCACAAATTTAGGGGCAGGGAAAAGTTTATTAAATTGACCTCACTCAACTCTGGTAAGGTCAAAGGCAAAGAGAACCACAGGCGGGATTTGAACTCAGAACAGCAGTTTTACTAAATAGCATTTTGTCTGGTCCATTACTGATTCTGCTATCTAATAATACTAAATAGGTATCTATTTACTGTTGTGTATGACTGGTACTTGTATAGACTCTGCACACCTCCCACCTCAGGGATAGAAGTCAAAGTTGATTTGAGTTCAGAATCTAGGAAGACAAAATAAAATCCTGTAAGGTATTTAGTCCAGCACTGTGCACAGGCAGCGAATTTGCAGTCGTTAGAGCGTCAGGCAGAATGCCTTGCAATATTCGTTCCAGCTCACTGCGCTCTGAGTTTAAACCCCGCCGAGGTCAACTTTGCCTTTCATCCTTCCGTGGTCGATAAAATAAAATACCAGTGAAGTACTGAGTTTGTTGGCCTTGTGCCTATGTTAGAAACAATTATTATTATTAACACTTACTGGACATTGAGGAAAATCTCTCTATACGTGACAATATTCGATAAGGCATTCTCCACTACTTTCTCCATGGAAAAGATACATTTTTTCAGTAAAAAAAAAAAAAAAATATTACTGGAAATAATATCTGATAACGTAACAGTTAAACTATTAAATACATATTTACTTTACTTCGTAATCCAATCAGATTTCCCTTTGGTCTGCAGTAAAACAGAGATTTTGTCTCTTTAATAATAGCAACAGAATATATAATTATGTAGGGCATATTTCTCTTATCAAAGCAAAGAGACAGTACATTATGGTATTAAAGAATTGATACTAATGTGATTGTATATATCCAACTAAACAAGACAACACTGAAATTCACAGGTATTTGCCGTTGAAAACGACAAGTGTTACGATACAAAATATATGAACTGTATTGTACGCATGTATGTGTATAGATATATTATAATGCTTGATATTAAATATTTCTTTTTTCTGTTTACAGATACGTGTATAAAGCTTCAAATATACAAGTACAACTACTTCATCAACAAAACTAATTTATAATCCAATAATGAGTTCCTAGTATTCAACATTTAATATCGGTATATTCTTTCTACCAAACTCAACCGAATCTTATATGCTTTAGGGAATGTGAGAATAAATTACTGGGAATTAAAACATACCTCGTATATGAAATTATAATCATGAATTCTCTTACCAATTAGTGTTTTAATATAGTTTAAAATGGAAACGTTTCTTCCATTCTTTATGGTTTTATTTTCGTTTCCAAATCTTGCATCACAAACAACAACAATCTACAATGGCCCAGAACTTTTCAACCCTTGTGTTTTGATACTCCCATGCATGAACGTTGTTCGTGTCGCCAGGACTGCTACCTCTACAATGAATATTGTTCCGACATGATTAATAACACGAGTACTGATTACAAACATCCCTATCCATCAATATATTATAGTTGTAGATACGTTCGTGATGATTATTATTATCAGTTTGACCACTGTCCACCTAACCATGGTGTTACAGAGTATGTGAGCAACTGTGAAAATCCTAACTCAGATGATCAACTACACAATATACCTGCTTTTGGTAAGACAAGTAAAAAACTCTATAGGAACCTATTCTGTGCTCTGTGTCACGGAGAGGAATACATTCTATGGAATGTATTATATACATGCGATTTAAGAGTGAATGTAAGCCTTGAAAACTTATCAAATTATGTCAAGGATGGAATATGTTGGCAAAATCTAATACTTCCCTC
The DNA here is from genome assembly GCA_036023795.1 of Vulcanoctopus hydrothermalis. NCBI lineage: Eukaryota > Metazoa > Mollusca > Cephalopoda > Octopoda > Octopodidae > Vulcanoctopus > Vulcanoctopus hydrothermalis. Next base: position 3,601 of record JAYRBU010476295.1, read on the forward strand.
GATAGATTTAAAGCATCATTTGTATTCTTGTACTCAATATATTTCGAAATGTCAAGAAGATTACAATAATACGGAACAAAGAGTTGCATGTGAATCTGAGCCCATGGCATTAGCAAGAGTTAGTTGGCAATTATTCAGGAATATACATTGTGCTACGTGTAACGGGTTTGAAGAAATCGATGATTTTTACTATGATAAATGGACACCAAGAGCTACCTCATTCCCAATGCCTTCGTTAACCATCCTTTTTAATTACCATACAAATTATCTGGTAATTAAAGGTAAAGTGTCTAATAAGCGACATACTGTTATGCAGTTACCCTCTTGTTCAAAACACGCTGTCTAAGATATGATTACCAGGCAATATCGACAGATTATCTACCATCCTCCACTAAACCGTACAACAACGAGACTAAGTGAATCTGAATATCATATCACTAGTGATGGTCTCCTTTACTTATATAATACCCAACATCTGTTGAACCAATCAGAATTCACTCTAGATTCTGAAGGTGTTAGTATCTGTGTAAATGATATCGATGTGATAGCAAAATATTCCATTGCTGAGAGGTATATCACATTAGTGGGACTAATGATCTCTATTCCAGCTCTAGCAATCACTATTATAGTCTATCTCTGTATACCTGAGCTTCGTACCTTACCAGGTAAATTACTCATTAGTCTTTTGTCAGCACTGTTTCTATCTGAACTTCTGTTTCTGATCTCACCACAAGTTACTAAATTTACAGTTCTGTGTACATCTTTAGCTGTTGTGATGCATTATTCCTTTCTAGCAACTTTCTTCTGGATGAATGTCATGTCATTTGATGCCTGGTACACTTTCTCAGGACTTACACAACTTCGTAGTATAGGAAAAGGTAACAAGAGACTTGTATTGTATTCTTTATATGCTTGGATTTGTCCACTTGTTATAGTAACAATATCACTCATATTTGAGTACATACCAGGAAATCATGGATTTTCTCCAGAATATGGGAAAGGTAATTGCTGGATTACAAACGGAAAAAGTCTTTTGTGTTTTTTTTTGCAATCCCAGTAATAATTATTTTATGTATTAATATAATTGCATTTATTCTCACTGCAAGAGGGCTGCATTTGGCCAGCAAACTTTCTTCAAAATATTTATCCAAACATAATAAAAAGCAGTTCTTCATATACATGAAATAAAGCTTCATCATGGGTTTAACATGGATATTCGCATTCCTCTATACATTTACAAGTATTGAAGAATTTTCTTTCTTATTTTGTATTTTAAACTCATTCATTGGATTATTTATTTGTTTATCGTTTCTATTAACAAAGTTTGTCTGCCACAGTTTCCTTAAACAATTGCAAAAGATTCCGAAATTGTCTATCTTCAAATACACCGATGTTTCTTCAGCTTCTCATAAAACGCTAACAACTGATATGAGTGTTTCTCTTAAGTAACATTCCTGAGCAATTTATGTAAAAATCTATGTTATAATTCTTAATACGAACTTACACTGGTTAAGTTATTAGGAAAGGCATGAATTTTCTAACTGCATATTAATTCGCTCTTGAAATCTGTTACATTTGTGTCCACTCAAATCCAACCAATATTCATACTGATAAGTTAGCATGTGTCGTAACATGTCCAGATATCATTGCAGTTCCAATCTTCATTTGAAGCTATTTTTATTCCATTTATGCAATTATACACTTGAATTGGCATCTACTGTAAAATCAACACCGCCTAAATTACAAAATATTCGTGTCTATATTATTCTTAGGAAACTAATATTAATAATCATAATGTAGAATCGCGATTATAACAATAGCATTTGCTAAAACTGTCTGAAACTTTAAAACAAACCTGATTAATATATCTTGTGTGAAGTCTGTTATTCTCCTATTCTATGTTATTTTAATGATAATGTATAAACCAACAACGTTTTATAGCATCTCGCATTAAAAAATATTTTACTATTATATTTCACCTCATGCTAAATAAATTCAATATAAAACCTGATATTTGTTGATTACTATTTATTTCTTTGTTTTCTTTTTATGAATCGCAAAATATTTCTTATTTTAATTCATGAAACTGATTTGTCGGTGTTTTCAGCCAAGATATCTTCTAAATACTGGATTATATCTCATCTTGTTGTAGCCTTTTAGCATCCTATTAAATGCATTATGATCTCATTAAAGAAAATTATTGAAACCAAGTTCTGTTATTTGTTATCAAGGATTATTTTTATCATATCAGATTACTGAAATAAATGATAACTCGAAAACATACGTATATATATAAGAGAAAAAAGAAAACGTAATAAAACTGAACTATTTACTGATATGTTTTTTTGATTTTATTTTCTCTGTACGTGTTTTATTTGGTGTTCTTATTTCAAACACCAAAATTAATCTGTCATTATAATAATGATCTGCGAGACTTGATCCATCCTGTCATTATAATAATGATCTGCGAGACTTGATCTGTCATTATAATAATGATTTGCGAGACTTGATCCATCCTGCTTTTTTAATTTCAATAAACAAAATGAAAAGGTTCACATAACTTTTTACTGTATTTTCCACAGTTGTGAGAAATATTCGAGATGAGAATGTAGAAGGTGATTTTTACAATCCTCTATATCCCAGTTGATGAAAGCTATCAATTATGTTTTGAACTAGCAACTTGTAATGTATAGGTTTTACCTTTCAATGAAAGTTTCCAACAACAGATTTAAATGCATTCAAAACCTCTGAGTCAACTTCAGACATAACCCTTTTCAGGATTTCAGAATCTTTACGCCATTAAATTACAGAAATGCGAACATTCAATTTTGCTTCAGTTACAGTTGAAAACATACAGTATAGGATTTGTATGCTCTTACATATTTATTAAAGGTTTTTTTCAAATTACTGTATAGAACGTAATTATATTTACAGTGGATTGTATGTGTTGTTGTTGTTGTCGTTGTACTGCGTCGCTACAGATGCACAACAGTTCAGTGTCGTAAACCAAGTGGAACGCGGCAATCGCCGAACAACTGATTTCTGTCCAGCAACGAGAACAACCTAAACGAGCAAAAGCAACAACCTTTGATGCGGGTGTAGACATACTGATGAGATGGATGCGGCTCGGCTGATAAATTTTTATTTCTATCGAACTGGTTACTGCAGTCTAAGGTAGTGTACGCTTGCTACTGATACCACCACAATGACACCACACACACACACGCTGGCATCCACCGCAGCTATAGTACTGACGATTAATCAGTAAGTACGGCCACCTCCGTCGCCCGATGAGCAGTCTTCGATGCGCGGATTTTGCCTCTCGTGGTGGGTGCTATACCTCAAGGATGTGAAGACTATATTGTAGGATCTTGGAATTTGGATGAGATTTAGAAAGATGGTTCTGTGCTTTTTGCGTGTTGATAATATCCCTATCGTGAGTACCGTACGCCACCGTCTTGTCCGTTGCACGTTAATGCCAGCTGCCACCGCTACAGTTGTTCACTCTTCCACCTCCTGCTCGGTAACCAGTCGTTGATACCACTGCAGTCGCCCTCCTCCTACGTTGTAGAATATTCTCTCGCTCGCTTGCTCGTCCGTTACTCTGTCTAGACTTCCCTAGGTGGTTACCGCCCTCCGCCTACGCTGTTGGCTCCTTCGCCACCACTATCTCTGAGTTGTTCGTGGATCCTGTCACGTTATGCCACTGATCTCGTGTTTCGTCGACATCGGTATGGCGGACAGGTTACTGGTTGCTTCCCGAAGTGATGTGGGGATATGAAAGATAGCGATGGTGTCCCTGTAGAAGGGATACTGGCTTCAAGTCCGGGTGTTCTACCCTGTCGCGAATAGCATCTTTATTCGTAAATCCGTGCGTTCCACAATCCTCGGCATCAGCGCGTTTCGTTTTTTGTTGTTATTTTTTTATACAGACCAGTTGCTCAATGTTAATCCTTGCCAGACATTACTACTGTGCTGTCACCTCCGCCACCCTGCCGGTGTCTGGAACCACCCTAACGAACGAGGAATTCCCGATAGACTATGTCATCTGCACACATTAATCATGTCCCTGCCCTTTATACACAAAGTTTGTTGCTACTACCGATACAATGATCTGGTAACGTTATCGGATCTAGTCAACGACTTGCAGACCACGGCGGTGTTACAGGAGACGGATTCGTTCGCTGGCTTGCTGCTGTTATTGGTACACCGTCTGAGGGCTCGGAGAAAACGACTGAACTGATTACTTAAAGGAAGTAAAACTAACGAGATTACCGTAAGTGAACTTGCAGAAGGATCATTATTGATATCATTGTCGTGGTTGCTGTCGCTTCTCTCCGCTCACCGGTGCCGCTCCGATCGAGATTGTGACGGTCGTTGCCGCCCGTCCACACAGGCACTGCGAATCACCTAATCGACGTTCGATTACCGGTTAGTGGGCTTAGGATGCATTTCCCCTTTATTCCATCGTCGTGATCAGTTCCTAACACACTGGACATCGTACAGTAAGTATCTGCAAGTCGCATAGTGACGTCCCACACTATCACGAACCGTGCTTACTACAGAGGGCATATATTCGTGTGACGAGGATCAGCGCACTTATCTCCACCAGTCCCATCGCACTTTCTAGGTACCGCTAACCGATGGGGATGGGAGAACTTCACTCGCCTATTGATAAACACACGTAGCCAGTTGCTGCTTTCTTTTCCAAGGCACGATGCAGTCTCTTTCCCTACTACACCTTAAATCATTACGTCGGTGATGAGGATTCACTCAGGCCAAGGACCTGGCGATCCACAACTGGACGGGACGAAGCCAGAGAAACTCTGGTGGATTTCTGAAGTGTTTTTGATCTGTAAATCAATCGTTGGGACATGGTGTAGGGGTGAAAATCGAGCTAGTCCCCTCAGAAGTTTCAATCAGGATAGGTGACAATAACAGGCGAAAGAGGCACGGTTCTGTCCTGTAATGCAAACGACTGGAGGTTCCGGGTACGTTGATAGTGTCAATCTACTCTCGACCCCGGAACAGGTGAAACTTAACGTTTATCAGCCGATCGGAAGCGGAAGTCTTGTAGGTATTTGTGTATATGCGAATATACCTGGCTCATGTAATGGGTGTACATGTCTCTTTAGTACACGGATATGTACTGGCTTATTATGTATGTATGTATGTATCTGTGTATCAGTGTATGTTTTACGTATGTGTGAATGTTTTATGTAGGTATGTATGTTTTATGTAGGTATGCATCTGTGCGTTTTCCGTACACATACTTGTGCCGGTGGGGATATATTCGTTTTAGGAGACTCAAATTGAGAATTTTTGGAATGTTTTGCTAATTTTCACTGTGCCATTAATTGATTCGATTTCGAGGATGCGAATCAGTTTGCTTCATTCTTTCTTGAAAAATCCCAGCTTTTCCAGAGATTTCTGTAAATGGTACATAGCTCAGTGTACCAAATGATGACTGTTACAAATAACAATTTATAGCCAGGATACAAGAGCTGTAAGTTTAGCAGTAGTTCTACATAGGTGATCTCTTTTTCCACAACTTTAGACGAAACATTCACATCTGCTGGATAGTTGACCTCTACAACAATACAGTACTGTTATTTCCTGTCCAGGAGAATAATATCAGCTATAGTGTGTTTGCACCGGATTGTTGTTTTTATTGAATTGTCCTTCAGTATTCCTTAGTTTTGCTTTTTAAATATACGAAGGAGTCTACAGTTTGAAGTAACATTGCATCCACAGAAAAGGATGTAAAACTGTCTTGTGAAAGCATGACCTGAGCTTGGACGCCTCAATGTTTTCTGGAAGTCATCACTAAAAGATGATCTTAAGAGAAGCTCCTTCCGCGCCGTGCTACAGTATGGGTTCACTGCTTGGACACTCACCAAACACCTGGAGGCAAGGCTTGATGGTACTTACACCCGTATGTTACCCGCTATTTCGAATATCTCATGGAAAAAGCATCCGACTATACGGTAATCTTAATGCAATCACTGATGTCATTAAATAGAGATGCATGTGCTTTGTAGGACATTGCTGGAGAGCTAAGCAAGAACTCGTTAGTGATGTCCTCCTATGGACATCTGTGACACGAATATACTCGAGTCGACCGTCCAGCAAAAACATTCATCAATCAGCTTTGTACGGACACGGGATCTTGTTTTGCTGACCTTCTGAATACTATGCGAGATCGTGATGGGTGGCGTAACCTCTACAACAGTACAGTACTGCTCTTTCCTGTCCTTGAAAATTTGAGCAAGCTCCACCAGACGATGATTCCTTACTTTTAAAGGTGTGGATTCATTCTGGATCTCATGTGCCTTTGGTATAACCGCCAGGACACTCCTTCCTACATATAGCATTATATACAGCTTTGGCAACAATATCATGCCTCGTGGGAAGGAATTATCCTGCAGACATTTTGTTCTGCTGCTGATGATGTGGGCGATATCTTCTATATTGGTTTAGCACAATCGATATTTTTTATCACAGCATGGAGGATTAGACGCATCATTATTTATTTAATTGCGCAGGTATTCCAGAATAGCGAAGGTATATCATTTTAGGTGAGATGTGATGTATCTATCACAAGAGCAGGAAAAGCTACTCTTCCTGGTGAATGTTATCATCCTCTAGCTTGTGTGATATATACCAATGTATAACTTTCTGCTGATATGGTATGGTGAGTATTTAGTCAACAAATTAGTGTTCAAGTTGGTCAGTCGAATACCCTCGTGTCATATGGAATACGTGAATGCACTCAGAGAACCTATTCTCTTGAGTGCCTATTCTTCAGAGTACCTATTCCTCAACTACACTCAAGATGTTATTTTCAGTTCTGTGTATACATGTGATATCATCATATATTGTTGTTTGCTATTTATATATTTTATATCATGCATTTTGTGAAATATAGCACCGTTGATTATAGATTTCCAGCGTGCCAATAACTGGTTCACTCTGTATATCCTATGGCGAGAGTGACAAGGGAATGTCTGTGTAACTCATATTCAATAAATACCGAAGGTATTTATATTACTACACACCGGTTTATCGGTTTTCTTGCCGATGTGTAAATCCTTCGCTGATATACGTTGGCAAAAGATATACACATATATACATATATCTTACATATACGACGATCTTCCACACACTTTCCATTTACCAAATTTCACTGACAAGATATTGGTCAATTTTTACCAACTATGGTAAAAGTCACTTGCTCAAGATACTTTACAGTGGGATTGAACCCAGGACAATGTGATTGTAAAGTAAGCTTCTTAACGACATAGTAATGCCTGCACCCTGCTATTTAAACAATATATTTTGTGTGAAATAATCATATGTAAGATATAAAATATGTATCAATTTTACTTACTAAATAATACTCCCTATTATTTAACCAGGGAGGAAATAACCGTCTACTCTTCCCCAAATCACATCTTACTATCTTAGAAAAGAAAAGACACATTGGATAATGTACACTCATCTGAAAACGATGGGAGGGCCATAGCTGGAACGCCCTTAGTCCTCCTGGTAATCGATTTAATTGGCTATACCCCGCCTTAAAAAAATGTGATTTTCTGGCCATGTTAGAAAATATGATCTTAACCGTCTACCATAAATGTTGCTATTTTGCTATTTTCATTAACCAATCATTGGTAGGCTGCATATATAATTCACTATTTTTGCAGCTTCGCCATTTCTCGGTTTCACACTACCACGATAAAGAAGCTCCCAAAAGGATTCGCGTCGAATGATATTTTCCATTGTTTCAGGCAAGTCTCATGATATTTTTCAAATTCCTTCTTGTTCATCAATTTCTATTCAGGACGTATGGTGTTCTACTAAAGTTTAACCAAGATTTTAAACCTATTGCAAGATTCACAAAAGCACTTTAATAGTTTTGATTATATTTCAATATTGCGTGTTCTTCCCACGGAACATTTACACTTAACTAATCACACATCAATTTATACACAACTCCCACATTACATATAGTGGTATACAACGCTCTAATATGATGTTATTTACTGTCAGGTGTACACTGGGATATTAAACGTTGGGTGGATCAGAAGTCAACACTGGGAGTAAATGAGGGAACTTTCGATAGTAGATCAAGACCTTATCAACTTAGCTAGTTCGGTTCTCAGTTTTCATATTACATTCACAAACATATTAACTCTTTTTCTTTATTTTATTTGTTTCGTTTCTTTATTCAATTATTAGAATTTGCTTTTTAGTGAGACTCTAGAAAGATATGTCCCAATAAGGCCATTTCGAGTGTCACTTTATACTTGATGCATCAAATCTTAATAACATTATGCACTTCGTAACGGTGTGTTATAACATTATTCGCAACTGGTTCTTAATTTCATTTTTCCTGTATACCTGTAGTCTACGCACAACTCTGAATAACTTAACTGTAACTTCAATTCATTAATAACATAAATATAATTGTCCATGAGCTGTACTGATGAGACATACACATATCGAAACATGAATCTACTGATGATTATAAATGAAAGAAAAATATAAACAATTTTACATACGATGTACAATATACAATACATAAATAACTTCAAATATATCTAAACCTTCACCGTACGCTTTACATTGAACATTAAATAATTAGCTCTACCCTAGAGAAAAAGACTATGCTACCATGTTATCAGATGGATCACAATACAAAAGACTATGCTACCATGTTATCAGATGGATCACAATGCAAAAGAAAAATGTGATGTCGAGAGAATGATAAAATAATACAGTCTATTATTCGATTTATAGAACCTCAAATACACATACACACATACACACACACACATACACACATACACACATACACACATACACATACACACACATACATACACACATGCACACACACATACACACACATGCACACACACATACACACACACATACAAACACACACACATACAAACACACACACACACGCCCACAATATGCCAATATGTTATTTTAGTATTATAAATATTAGTGTGCAATTAGTGGGCCTCTTTCTCTTTTGCTTCTCAAACTGGTGTTTGCAATATCTATTATCACTTTATATAAGTGTATTTTGGTTGGTAGCAACTTTTCTTTGATACATATAGTTTGCAGATATGACCATATTTTCGTTTAATTTAATGATATTAATTCTTGTTAAAACTCCTGTGTATTTCTGAATAATTGACCATACAAAACAATGAACATTCCATTTGAAATCACTCAGTATTAAATAACTTTAATATACCTAAGTACAGTAAGAAATTTATATTTAAAGCTTCGATTATAAAGAATTTAAAAAGCCTAATGGCCCATTCCCACACATAATATGCTATTATATACTTTAAAAAAAATATTATTTAGTTGATGAAGCCACAACATTTACCAACATAATACGACTTCGTGGTTAGATCAGAAGAAGGCAGCTGTTGTTTACTTTAAATTTCTACAGGATGATACGTGATAGGTATAAGAATTCTCACTGGCTGCAATCAATTCTGGAGAGGAACGCTTCACTAACGTATGTAGTTAAGGGTTTAACATGAAGATCAGTAAGGGTAGCTTGAGAAGCGTGTGTGTCAAGTCAGCTTTGAAGGATGTTGTAAGCAAATAGATTGCTAGCTCAGAGAAGCAGATACTGTTTTACTGTGAACTGAAGGTGCAGTGCAAGGAAGTAGCGCATCTATGGGCAAGTAGTTATAGCATGCTGGTGATAGAGTCGTTGCTATTTATCTAATTGGATATTTGTGGTGATACGGTATATGATAATTTAGAGTGTAGTAGGAGCACAGATCCAGGTAGGTAATCAGAACTCTAATGTGGTCTACATTTGAAGTCTAATGTCTCGGAAAGTGATCAGACATGAAATATTTTCTGTCTACATAAAAAGTAGCAAACATTTTGACATTTCTTAATAGGACCAATATGAAGAATATTTTAAAGTAAACTTATAGTACATTGTGATATGTGAAATTAAACTAAACACTGAAAATTACAGATATTTTACTTTTACAAAAAGATAAACTTAATTTGTACAATACTTTACTAAGACTTGAATTATACATATAAACATACATATATATGTATGAGTGCATGTGTGGGCGTAAGTATGTGTATGTGTGTACGTGCGTACGTGCGTACGTGCGTACGTGCGTACGTACGTACGTATGTCACTAGTTTCCACATATTCTCCTGTTAAACTATAACAACATAAGGTGATGTGTAATTGAAGTATTTCTGATTACACTGTTATCTATTGCGAAAAAATGTTGGTGCAGTAAATATTGTATATTTTTATAAAGTTAACACATCATGGACCTTGATATTTATTGCATTGACAGTGGTGGCGGTGGTGGTGGTCGTGATGGGGGTGGTGTTTAGAACCAATTGGCCCTGATTAAGCTAACCTAGGATGAAAGTCGTTCAAATCGTGACAATACGATTGTTCTTATGGATAGCTAAGACTTCATTTCCTAATGTCTTCTTTTCTATATCGCAACGCATTCTATCCGACGCTATAACGATAGGCTCTCGGCGCTCTGAGTTCAAATCCCGCTGAGGTCTACTTTGCCTTCCATCCTTCCAGTGTCGATATATAAAGTTAAGTATTGGGTTCGATTCTTCTCTCTCTCGGAATCAGTTATGTTGCGCCGTATAAGACCATTCATAGTGTCTCTTTTTTCCAGAAAGAAGGAAGGGTTGAGCGATGTGCTAGCAACCACTTCTCATAGAAAAAAAAGATATGTTACTGAAAGCGTGCAAGGACGGTCTAAAGTGCAGTACAGCAAGAAACGGTGTATATGTATCTTTCGCTGATGTATATAGACAGAGAATATAAACATCGACGAGAAAATAGAAAAACAAGTGACGCTCCCTTGACACTATCGCCGTCAGAAATGCAGTGAAGTAGTAATTGATGTATTAGAAACCTGTAACCAGTTGCAATATAAATAAATAATTACATATAAATAAATAAATGAATAAATAAATAAGATTACAGCACTCTCCAGATACAAATGTAGGCTGGTAATTCTAATCTAAAAGTCACTAAATCATGTCTTCCTAAATGTACTTATTGGGTACGTTTAGAAGTAGGTTCTTCAATTATTCTTTATCTGATTTTATATTGCTTATTTTTGCTTCATTATAAAAATTATTGTATTATTGAACCTTACTTGACATGCAACTGGTGTGCTGTTATTAGACAATAGTCTAATATATCTAGTCATAGAAAATATCTGAATCTTCGATTTTGATTTCTTCTACAAAGTTTTATTATATGACTTTGAGAATACTTCGTAGTAAACAACAGATTTAAACTTAGATTACGTGGCTGTTGTTTATTGTTTAAACTTCAAGTGGTAACAATTAGGTTTGGATACTTTTGATGACCAGCTTCCTTTTTATTTCATATTGGCTGGCAATTCATTAAAACGTGAATACAATTTAAAATAACTCCGGTGAGTTGAAGATATCTTCTCTAAACCCGTGTTTAATTATACGCTAGCAATGCCTTCATTTTAGTCTCAATCAGGAATAACGAGATGTAGCTGATTTAGTCCCTTAGTAGTTTCTTTCACAATCAATTCCCGCGAAATTACAATAATTAATAATATTGATTACATACTAAAGTTGCGATAGGGCGGATGGTAATACGATTCATTAGCAGTTAATTGCTATTACTTTAAATCAGGGTGAGGGAAGACCACTTGAGAAAAAAAATAGCTACCCACGAACCATGGCTAATGAATGGGATATTTTGGATTATCCATTATCCAGTTCGCTCAGCTTGAGCCTACCTGACTT
>JAYRBU010477248.1:0-10505 GCA_036023795.1 Vulcanoctopus hydrothermalis
CCACGCAGTGGGACTGAACCCGAAACCATGTGGTTGCGAAGCGAACTCCTTAACCACACAGCCATCTGCACCTATTTTATGCATCAAATTTAAATAAAACACTCTTAATGGCCAACAGAATAATTATTACATTATTTTTAGAAATGCTTTCTGGGTTTTCTATTGTTGATTTCAGTGCCCAGGGCTTTCAGATTCCATGTTTATGTCTTTTGAGGTCAATAGAAGTATATGGATAAATCATTAAGAGGTAGACTGCAACTATTTTAAACTACATATAAAGATTGAGAAATGTTAAAGTTCATTAATAGCTCATAATGGGTTGGTGATGATAGTAGTTCATGGTGGGAACATGTTAACTTCTGATTAGAATTGCACTAAAAAAAACCTCAAATTGTTAGTGCCAAAATTGAACCCAACAACAATGAGAAATATAAACCTAAACCAGAAGACACAAGCATTGGTAAATAAGTTCATAAATATAAACATTAATGCTGGGTTTTTTATATTTTAGTCTAGGAAGGAGAGGTAGCACCCATAAATTTTGCAGGACCTTCCAGACTGCAGCAGTTAAATACAGTTGATATTCAACTTGGACTTCTGTAGCTTGATACTTGTGGGAAAAATATGGACAGAATAGGAGCTTCACAAGGTTGCAGTCCTGGGGATAATGGATTAGATGAAGTCTTTAAGGAGAGATTTTGGAGATGAACTATAGTAAGGATAACAATATGAGAATCTAGTGGTGGTGATATACAGCTTGCTAGTTCAGGGATGCAGTTCAGGGATAGAAGAAACAACGAGGGGATACAGCATGTTGATGTCCAAGCAGTTGTAGTGTGTTTGTGAACATTTTCCAATCAGTCAAATGGGTTTTCTTTTTTTCTTTTATATTTCTGTGTAGTGGTTGTAACATCCAGGATACATGAGCAGAACTCTAAGGAGTTCATTTACTTCCTGTAAAGAGCCATTTACTGTTGATAGATCAAATAGTTTCTGGCCAATAGAAATCGAGAGCTCTAGCATTTCAATAAGGAAGGTTTTAATTGTTTGTTGCTAAGTGGAGAGGGAGTGTTGCATTTTTTTTTATATGTATAGTGATTGTGTTTTTGTGACACTGAATGAGACTTAGTTGTCACATCCTCATTAGAGGATGTTTTTCAATGTCTTTCTTTTTCATGGATGACACTTGTGCTGGAAAAGCTAACAAATAGTGAAAGGTGTGGTCATCTGCATAGGAGTGTGTGTGTGATTAGAATTAACAGTAAGAAAATTGTTGGTGTAAAGAAAGAAGACTGTGTGGGACATAACTGAAACTTGAAGTTTGTTCAAGTTAATAGAGTAGGTTGGAGAGGGTCCATTGACATACTGTGATGAAGCAGTCTGACCAAAAACTTTCAGTCTAAGAGAAACAGAGATGACTGAAGCTCATAGATGGACATCGTTATCAGGAGACCATTTTTTGTCTCTTTGGAACACCAGACAATTTCTATCTTTTCCTCACACACAGTTAATTCTTTCTCTTTTTACTTTTTTCCATTTCTTCTTTGATCTTTTATTGAAGTGAAATAGGGGCAGAATGTGGAATCCTCTTTCTGTAAATATGGAACAGTCCAAACCATGAGTCCCCTGATGGTTTGTCCATTATTGCATTCCCTTTGTTGTCTGGATAATTTGAGAAATAACACAAAGAATGTACAAGATTGTGTAAAAAAAAGTGTAAAGATTTGATATAAACACAAAATCTATATTATTTTGCTTGTCATGACATGTGTTCAAGTGTTACACTGGTAACAAACTTAACTATGGAATTAAATCGAAAACATAATCAAAATCGTTAACATAGTGAAACAAATCTGAGTGTTTTGCTTTAACCCTTTCGTTACTATATTTCTAATGAAATACATTGACTATGATTTTCAAATAATTTTGAAAATAATCAAGAATTTTGAGGGATTTATGTAGACTATAAAAAACATCACTGGCTACTTAAGAGATAACAACATGAAGACAAGTGGTGACAAGCATGCATGCACACACATATATGCAGTGAGCTTCTGCATAGTTTCTGTCTACTAATTTCACTCACAAGACATTGCTCGACCCAAGGCTATAGTGGAAGACATTCGCCAAAAGTGCCACGCAGTGGGGCTGAACCCTAAACCATGTGGTTTCAAAGCAAACTTCTAAACTACACAGATGATATTATAAAAAAGTCTAAACATCATTGGACATCTTTAGATTAAGCTTGAGTGGCAAGCTCTAGTGATGAGTAAATGATGCCCTAAAACATGTCATTTGTTGTGTGACTGATAGTAGCAATAACCAAATATTTGGAAATAAAATAACATTGAAGATAGTCTATCTAGTAGACCATATTCAATGTTATTTCTATTCCTTATATACATTTATGATTTACCGTATATACTTGTGTATAAGTCACATCTTTTTCGATGAAAATATGATGTAAAAACTGGCATGCGACATATCTACTGGACCTATAAAACCTTAATACAAAATATATAGTATATTGTAGATGCCAAAAGCAGCCATTCAACAGTGTGTGTGTGATGTTAGCTGACAGTGCTTTAAATAGTTCTCTTAAAAATAGCTAAAAAATGTTTATGGATAATTATAATTTTCGAGTAAATAAAAATAATATAACATTATAAGAATATATTTCTGTTATAACGACACATTACAGCATTTTATATATCATTGCTCTCAATAGCTAGCAGTTCATAAGATATTGTTTTTTTTAAAACTTTATACTGTAATAGCACACTTGTCAATAATCAAAATATAATGATAATTTCTGAATCCCATAATTTACTGTAGGTAAAAAAACAAACTCTTTGAATCCCTTATTGACAAGATGGGAAACCAGTTAAATATTGTTACCATGCATTATTGTTGCACCATACAGAAGCAGAGCAGACTACTGAAATGCATTGTCTGTATATTGTAGATATGTAATTTACTCCCCTTGATAAGCTTCCAAGCACGTGTTTTATACGAGAAAATGTATTTGATACAATTAATAAACAGAGGAGATGGTGTGTATATGATTAGCTGGAACATGTTACTTATTTTGTTATTGCATGTGATAAATTTGAATAAAATTGTGTTGTTGCATGTGATTAAATATATAAAATAGAATTATCAAATATAGAGAATTAAGACTTCATTAACATGGGTTTAAATTGTAAAGAGCTACAAAAAAATTGGTTTACATGTAGTTTTATTGGATATATTATGGGGAAAATATGTTTAATTTTGAATAAGCATGCTAATGCCATGGATTTAGATAATTCAGGTAGTTGGTGATGTACTGAATGTCATATGCCAAAAATTCTCAATTTCATGTTTTTTCTCTAAGAGGCAAAATTCTCAATTTGTGTTCTTTCTCCAACTAAGAGGAAAATTTCAATTCATTATTAAAATTCATGCCATTGGCCTATTACAGTTATTTTCCGTAGCTCACTTTTTGTAATTATGCAAATTACTATTAGCCAAAACTGTTCGTAGCTCTTTTTCTACATGTAAAAATCTGTTCATTGACCAAGCAGGCTTGAAAAGACTATGCTTTGTTGATGAGATCTAATAAAACTAAAGCATGTCTGTAACTCACCTTGCCTGCTAACAAAAATCAGATTTTCCCACCAAGCATGAAAATTAAATTTCCTGTGAAATTAATTCTAAATTTCTTGAAATTATCTCCCTTTTTCTCTGAGAGTCAGTAACAATTGCCACTAGATTTGTTTGTGTTCTTTCTCCAACTAAGAGGCAAAATTCAATTCACTGAGAATTTTTTGCATGTGTCATTCAGTATATAACCTACTTGAATTATCTCAATTCATGCCATTGACCCACTTGAGTTATTTCCCTTAGTTCACTTTATATGCACGTGTGTGTGTATTTGCTTCTTTATGGAATGTTGGTGTAGTGTTGGGCAATCAATGGTAAAAGTTCTTCAGCAAACTGTGGTTTATGAGAATGTTTTCAAAAATTTCCTTCATGGAATCTGATGAATAACTCATTGTATTTGGGAGTTGGAGAATGTAATAAAGAAACTGAATAGTTGTTATTCATTAAAACACTTTAGGAATGTTAATTGAATCTCTTTTTACTGTTGCAGCTGAAACTGTGCTCTTTTTTTAATGTTATACTGACTTCTGTGTTGGTGAGCGAGCATAAACCTTTGAGCACTGGACTAAATATGTCTTTGCACTATTTAGTTTTGTCTCTTTCTTTATGCTTAGCTAAACAGCAGTAAATATATTTTATGAACTCTTTTGGTTGATAAAATACCTTCTGGTTATATTCAGATTTCTGATTCCAAAACTTTAACTCCTAATGGAGTTGTAGGGGTGCCATTGCAACACCCAATCTCCACAGTTGGTCCCTTTCAGAGAGAGAGAGAGAGAGAGACAGAAGAATCAACACTAGTACTGGACTGGTACTTTATCTACCCTGAAGGGATGAAAGGCAAAGTTGGCCTTGGTGAGATTTGAACTCAGAATGAATACCGCGAAGTATTCTAACTGATGCTCTAACAACTCTGCCAATTTGACCACCTTAGTGTCTGGTTATATATTGGAATCAGTTCAGTTGGCTAGTCTGCTTCCTTATGAACTTTGGATATTTGTATAAAAAATTTTAAAAAAATTAATATTATAGTGTTTTAGAAATTGGATTATAAATTCTTTTGTATTATTTTCTCAGTTTATCCATTCACAATTTAAAAAAAGCTTAAATCTGGAACAGTTTCAATTTATAGTTGAGGCTGTTTCATTTTGCATTTATCATATCCTTGGCAAAGCATAAATGCTACAAACTTTATATTTTGTCTCATTGAAGTTGTATCTATTTAAAAAAAAGAAGAAAAGACAAAGCAGAAATCTGAATGATGTCAATAAGGAATTATTCCTGACTGGATATAATTGTTGAAGGTGTGTAGCCTAGTGGTTAGGGTGCTGGACTCACGATTGGAAGGTTGTGGGTTCGATTCCTGGACCAGGTGGAGCATTGTGTTCCTGAGCAAGGTACTTCATTTCACGTGGCTCTAGTCCACTCAGCTGAAAATGAGAAGTCACCAGAAAATACAGTGACACTTCTGTCAGGAGTTGTGACTGATAGGTATTATTCAGCAATGGAAACAGAATTTGATTAGGAAGATCTGCTGTGATTTTCTGATCGATGTGGATATAATACTTCTATTGTAATTGATGGAATAGAAATGACAGGCATTATTCTCTCAAAGAATGTAACATTTATTTTTAAAAAAACCACTAGTTTTAACTTTAATAATGATGCTAGCTGGCAAAAATCATGTTTTTTTTTTTCTCCTTTATTGGTTTAATATTTCTTTTGATTTTTTTGATTAGATTTTTTTAAATATCAGAAGAGGAAGGGCAGTACCCACACACTTTTTGCAGGGCCTCTGAATCTGAAAACAGGAAAGGGAGTAAGAAACTCTTAACTTGTGCTATCCTCAGTCTGGAGATCTGATCAGAATGCTTGCAACAGAGTAGACTTCACAAAAGGCAACCAAGAGTGAGGTGGCAGTGTTAAACCAGTTAACAGATTAGGTTTACTACCCAAGAACAAGTACAATCTGATGGGCTTCTAAAGTTTTTCTCTGTTCAGTTTAACTCACAATGTTTGGGTCTACCCAAGGTTATGATAGAAGACACTTGCCCAAGATGTCATGCAGAAACCAGACCATATGATTGTGAGGCAAACTTCTTAACCATACAGCCATGTCTGCTCCTTTGACATCTTTTGTTTTTTCAATATACAAATTCATTTTCTAATTTGGAATGGCAGTGAGCAAATACTTAAGACAGTAGTATATGTTCAATATATCTGTTCACCCTTGCTGATAAACTCTTACAAACAACATCTCTCCTATATATACCTGATTGATTTAAAGTTGTCATTTATGTTTTTTAACTTTTATTTTAGTTTAAAGAAAATATCAGCTGTATAAACTGATTTATACTTCAATATTTTTGCATTAAAACCTATTTGGATGTTCAAATCTCATCAATATTATCTTAAATAAAAGGGGCAGTGGATTAGCAGAATCGGTAGAGCCATACAGAAAATGCCTTACACTATTCAATTATGGCTCTTTATGTTCTGATTTCAAATCCTGCCAAGATCAATTTTGCCTTTCATCCTTCGTCAATAAAATAAGTACCAGTCAGGAACTAAGGAACAATCTTAATCCCCCAAATTTGAAGCCTTGTGCTTATATTAGGAATAAATATCTTAAATAAAAGCATGAACATTTAATTTATCCTTGCATACACACAATTTTATTAATTATTTTTGTAAAGCACTTTTCAGGTGACATGAGCAAAAACAACAGTAGCAGAAGCAGTGTTCATCTGTATAAGATAACTATCTTTAACCCTTTTGATACCAACCCGCTTCTAGTTCTATGATAAACCATTAGTTTTTAAGTGTTCATATTTAAATTTAAACCTTCCGTTATAATTTTATGTACAAACTTTTTCTTAACTTTCTTTTGTTTAAAAACATAACTTATTTTACTAAATCCCTCCAAATTCTTGATCATTAAAAAATTAATTGAAAATCATAGGCTGTATATTTCATTAGAAAGGGTTAAGAGAGCTTATGTAGATGAACAGTCCTTCTACAACCACTGTTTTTCTATCAAGTATATGAACATAGGCAGGCATATAGATCTGCTGTTGATACAACTATTATATAATAAGCTTCTAATACATCAGGGTTCCATAACATGGTTTCAATTGCTGGTTTTAGTAATTTGACTTAATACTTTACTCAGGGCCATTAAACAAGTCAACATCACACATCCTCTACTCTAAGGTCTTGGTTCCACTACAATCCATTATTAAAATTGTTATTCTCATGGTGAACTTCGCCTGAAAATTGGGTTTGATTCTTAGCTGAAACCCTTTCTCTTTTCATATATGTATCTAATTCCTTTGGGAAATGTTTTAGCTTACAACATATCTACTTTGACATAATAGCAAAGATAAAACAACTGAAAGTTGCTTATTTTGAATATTTTTGGAGACTGAATTCTAAAGAACTCTTGCAGCTCTGGTCAACATTGTCATTTTTTACCTTCCAAACACCAGCTTTGTTGGTGAGAAAAAACATTGTTGCTCCCCATCATTATTATTTTCTTTTTCCACAAACATATAAACACTTGACCAGTTTTATTGGTATTATTTTTTCAGTAAACTAGACTTATTTACATTTCCAATGCTTTTAGGAAGGGCAAAAAAATCTGACTTATTGGTTAGATTTTCCATAGCAATTAAATTTATTCATATTGCACTACATTAACATATCTATAGACTAAAGCTACCATAGCCAGCCTACAACATAACCCTATGCAAATGCAACAAATTATTTGATAGCCTATATAAATATGAATCTGAAGGAGCTAACATTAAAAAAAGGATAAAAAATGGCATAGCAATTCTGAACTTTCTGGGAGAACATAAATACAGAATACTTAAAAGTAAAAATTAAAAAGAATTTGAATTGAGGATGGAGAAGAAAGAATGTGAAGAGTAATAATATAGTTGAGACTAATTATATTGAATTAAGATATTACTAATAACTAATTAAGACATTTTTATATACTAAATAAGTTATTTAACTCACGAACCAACAAGGGAGCCGCTACATGGTCACTTGGCCTGCAAGAAATAGTAGCCAAATCTCCCTCAAATCCCCATGTATTGTGTATGTAGTTCCTGATATACAAAAAGTTAGGATGGTCATGGCTGGAATGCCTTTCATAATAGGTTTACCCAATTAAGACTGACCTAGGGTTAAATAACAACAACTATTTAACTTATGGTTGTTTTATGTTTTAAATAAGGGCTAACTTCTGAGACTAAATTTGACTGAAATATTGTTTTGCAGAAAAGGGTTAAGAACTAGTTTATCTAATCTTTTAAAAGTAAGTGGATTACCACCTCATTATCATCATCCTGTATGCGAGTGTATTTGTGTCCAGTAAGACAAAAACCTCCAGTGAGACTGAATCCAGTAAGACAACCTATATATTTGTCTTAGTGGATTCAGTTCCACAATAAAACCCCTTGGTCTATTTGGGGGGGGGGGGGGGAGACTTAATTTGTTTCCTGGTTTAGCACCACCACTTGGCCCTTGGGTGCCTTTAGTGGAGTCCATTCTGTTGTAAGCATTCGGATCGTGTCTGAGGATAACTCAATATCTTGATGTACTGCTTTCTTCTATACTATCCTTTGCATAGTGTCACTGTTTGTTAAAGAGGCCTGCTGCCAGATACGACAGGTGCCTGCCCCATTTCCTCGCAGATCTACCCACATCTGACTTCTGGGATACTTACAGGCACCAAAGTACAGGTAGTTCTCACTTTCTGAGCTTTTGGTTTACAAGTTTACATCTTTACAATAATTTTCTGTGGCAAAAATGGAAAGTATATTTTTTATAATAAAAAAAAAATTGTGCATACTTCAATGCATGCTGCATCAAAACAGTGTCTGTGTGGATGAATACACCTGTCAGGTGAGCCAAAGGCCAAATTTCATTGGCATGAGTCAGCAACCCCAGCCTCCTGCTTTATGGGCTCTTGATTAACAAGTGGTAATTAGGAACGAATTAACTCATAAAGTCGAGAACTACCCGTTACATTTAACAGCAATCCATGAGCCATGGTTTCTTCAATGGAGGTCCTGCAAAGGCCATGGATACTGCCCTTCTTTTGACTAAGTCATAAAAAAAATAAAATAAAATACATGCAACACATGTATTTATTTATTATAAAATGGTTAACAGTTTTAAATTCCCATGCTGACAATTTTACACAAAGTGAAATGGATCTTCATTTTCTTTGTATATAAAAATTACAGTTTTTTTCTTGTTCTCAATATTTGATAATCTTCAAAGTAATCAGTTTTTAATAGCATTTATTTCTGCCCCAAATCAGATTTTTGCCAAATGTTGGATTTTCTTTAACACACTAACTTCACGATTCCATCTTGAAGAATACAGTGAGATTATATGTAGGAAATGTGATGGTCTTTGTTGCTTATTTGTGGTTTTTAAAAAAAAAATGTTTATTCTTTGTTACAACAACACATCCTGTGAAATTAGGCACCAATGGCTACAGAATAAAACCACTGACTCATTAATGTTTTATATATAGATTTTTAAATATCAGTAAATTTATTTCATGGAAAAACAATTATCTTATATGTCATGATGAAATGACTGAACGTTTGTTTTGTAGAAGGAGAGGGTTAAAAAGTAGTTTGTCTAACCTTAATTTTAACCTTTAAAAAGTTAATGAATAATAACTACACACAATCTCTTGTTTGTTCAACTCGAATACAAATTTATTTAAGTGTGTGTTATGACTATTCCATTTAATAAAATAAACAGTGTCATAATGTTAAAGAAAGATTTACACAAACCACTTTTTAATAAATTTGGTGTGTTCATGTATGTCCTAATCTTTATACAATTGTTCTGTATGCTATCATCTTTCTTGATTGAACACTAAACTCTTAACTTATTAAATTTCCTTCAAGTTTTTCAATTAGAAAATTATATTTCATTATGTCTTCAGAGGGGGTCAAACAGAGCTTTAAAAAAAAATAACCATTTTTAAGAAAATTATGACTTTCTTGCATCTAAAATAAATTTCATTTTTTTCACATAGAAAGCATGGTCTGTAGGACAGTCAAAGCTAGGGATATTCTTTCATGGACATCTGTGATTCACTAGGATGGTACTTATCTCCTGATTTGTTACGTAGATGTCAGTTTATAGCAGATAACTTTCCCTGTAGATGACATTTGCCAATTTGAAACTCATTAAAAAATAACTTTACATTCTATTAGTGCCTATTCTACTATATTTGTACTTTACTAAAGAATTGTAGATCTCTTGATGTTCATATGTGAGCTTTGATCTTAAGGTATATCTAACTTGATTTATTATATTTTCATTGATCAGTTTGCTAAATAGATAACTGTTGAATTTATAAAATAATTTGTTGCAATTCCTATTCTTTTTTTTCTATCTGAAAAAAATTTCAAACCTACCTTGGTGAAAAAGTTAATGGAAAGTTATATTTCCAAGATATATAATACAGGCCACATTATATAGGTGGGCAAGAGTTTGAACAGTGTCAATAAGAGAAAGTTTACCAATTGGTTGTTTAGATAAAACCTTTTTGTATTCAGTCTAAGATAAAATTTGAGAACAATTTACATCTGAAGAATTTGATAGGAGTACAAATGGTTTGTAGAATGGCATAGCAGTTGGCTTTTACATCTTTACATCTTTAGAATATATATGAAACAGTTCAGATTCAAACTGGAACTAATCCCCACATAGCTCCACAATTTCCTCTCTACCTAATGTGTAGAGAAAAT
This sequence comes from Vulcanoctopus hydrothermalis, assembly GCA_036023795.1. Lineage (NCBI taxonomy): Eukaryota > Metazoa > Mollusca > Cephalopoda > Octopoda > Octopodidae > Vulcanoctopus > Vulcanoctopus hydrothermalis. The sequence continues at coordinate 10,434 of JAYRBU010477248.1, forward strand.
CAAAGATAAAGATTTGATTTCTGTGCCTTTCTTACATACTGATGAAAGTTCAGAATTACAAGGTCACATATA
>JAYRBU010479201.1:0-10494 GCA_036023795.1 Vulcanoctopus hydrothermalis
GAACTCAGAATGCAAAGAGCCGGAACAAATACTGTGAGGCATCTTGTCCGATGCTTCTAACTGCTCCACCAGTCCACTGCCACAAGACTGGTACCTTATATATCTACTCTGAAAGGATGAAAGGCAAAGTTGATTTTGGCGGGATCTGAACTCAGAACACAGTGAGCCAGTACGAATACTGCAAGGCATTCTGTCCGACGTGCTAACAACTCTGCCAATTCGTCATTATGCAATACAAGAAAATCAAAAATATTCTCAATTGCTTTAACAGTGGTAGTACATAGCTCATTGTTGTTTTAAATAGTTTTATGGAATAGAGATGAAAAAATATGAAGGTGTTACAATTCTCAAGATATATATATATGTTTTGTTTGGTGGTGGTGGGGTCTTTGTGTAATGTAGTGATATACAAAGTATACACCAATCATTCACATTAACCCTTTTGATACCAGACCGCCTGAAACCGCCCTTGTTTCTGTGATAAAAAAAAACCATTTGTTTTATAGTGTTCATATTTAAATTTAAACCTACCATTATAATTTTATGTAAGAACTTTTTGTTAAGTTATATTCCAAACACCAACTTAATAACAAGAAAGTTAGTTAGTTTACTAAATCCCTCCAAATTCTTGATTATTTTCAAAATTAATTGAAAATCATAGGCATATGTCATTAGAAATATAGTAACGAAAGGGTTAAATGTTTACAGCAATGTAACTACCTTTCCTGCATACATCAATTAATGTTTAATTCCCACTCTCTTCATCCATTTGCTTGCACTCAACCTTTCTTGTTAGTTAAAATGGAACATCTAGTGAATCATACTTAACTCGATCTTCTCTTACCATTGTGGATCATCTAAATTTATTGCCTATGTTTCACTTCTATACAACTTCACTTCTCACCACACACCTCATATAATCTGATTCTTGTATGAAAAGAGTACCCCACCTCTGTTGTGAACATAGGTAGCAGTTCCTTTAGCTATTTGCATTTGTCTTGAACTATAGCAACTATGGAATCACTAGCCCTAGCTCTAATTATGTTACCTAGGTTATAGAATTTATCTTCTTTCCGCTAGGTATCTGAATAGTCCAAGGTCTTCAATTCATTTGTTTCTCATGCGATTTGTTAAAACAGTACTTTTTTTATGATGCAATCTTTAATAGTACATGGCTGTTTAAGATTTGGTTTAAAAATTGTGGTATCAAAAGGGTTAAACCATAGTATAGGCCATGTGCTGTGTTCTCAAGTTCAGTTTGCCTCAACTTACATTGATAGAAACAATATCAGTTTGTGTGTGTTTCAACAGATACATGGAAAATATAAATTTACAAACAGCCCAACTTATGCTAGTGTAGAGAAAAAATGAAAATAAATTTGTTGGAAGGAGAGAGGAAAGAAATCGGTTAGAATGTAGTCTTAAAAGGTGACTCCTTTTTCTCTCTTTTGTTTTTTTAAAGAATTTAGCTGGACTAATGTGCATTGACAGTTAATGCTAACTGTTCAATGAGAGCCAAGAAAGGATGGCAGATTCAGTAGAGCAACAGTTTAAATGCTTTACAGTATTTAGTTAGATCCTTTTACAATCTGAGTTCAAAAATCCACCGAGTTTGACTTTATCCTTGATTCTTCTGTGGTCGATAAAATGAGTACCACTTAACTACTGGGGTAAATTTAATCAACTGTACCCTTTCCTGTAATGTATAGCTTTATGCCTATGTTAGAAATCATTATTTATTCAAATCCTGTAGAACTATGCTCCTAGCAAGTTGAGTTAGCAGCTCTCTCTTGTTTTCAAGTTGAAACCAGCTCACAACTTGTAAAAACATTATATATTTCATGCATACACTACTTCAGTGTACCTTCCCCACTGTCATAGCAAATTATATCCATAAGCAGATATGCTGCTTTTGGAAAAAAGAAAGCCCATTAATTGCCTTTCTCAAAGGCATGAATATCACACACTGTAACTGATATTTCATTATTTATTCTCATAAAAATTTATACGTAATTTTCAATTATCAGAGTTTAAGATTTTAAGCTTTTAACATACCCGTCTGTGTTTTTTTTTAATATTTGCCATAACTAAATTCTGTTTGAACCTGAGAAGCACATTATAATGATGTCATTCGTGTAGTGGGAGGAACATGCTTTAGCAAGCTAATGAGCAATAATATTGGAGAGAAAAAAACATTGGTTAAAATTACATCTTTATTGACTTGAGCTCTTAACTGTGTCTGAAGGTCAGCCTTTATTTTAAAATTCCACTTGACAGAAATTAGAGACCTTGTTCCCTGAGTAACTGACTCACTATTATCAGATTTCAATACTGAATTTTTTTTTAATGAACACTCATTTGCTGTTTCAAAGTTATGCTGTCCATTAATTTACATTATGTCAAAAACTGCCTGTTGGTGAACACCTGTTTAGCATATATTTGTTTTTTATAGGTTGGAGCCTGTTCTGTAATTTGCAAAATAAGATTATCTATTTATTTATTATTATTTTTGTTTTAAATATACTTTTGGAATTTCATCCATATATTAAGAAATTCAGCTCCTAAGCTCACTTATTATTCATCAAGATACAATTTCTCAAGAATTGAGAAATTCCATCCTGATGAATACTCACCTGAAACTGCCTCACATTCTATGATAAAAAAAACAACAACATATTTTAAGGTGTTCATATTTAAATTTAAGCCTTCCATTATAATTTTATGCAGTAACTTTTTGTTAAGTTATGTTCTAACCACTAAATTAATAACAAAAAGTTAGTTATTTTACTAAATCCCTCCAAATTCTTGATTATTTTCAAAATTAATTGAAAATCATAGGCATTAGAAATGTGGTAATGAAAGGGTTAAAATGCTCCTGCTTTCATATTTTATCAAACTGACTTTTTAAGTAAATTAATAATGTGTTTCAAATACCTGTGAATGAATTAAGTTGTGGTGAATAAACTTTTCATTAGACTATTTACTTTTGGCTGAGAGCATTAAGGTATTGAGTTCAAATCCATGGTAGGCATTTTGTTGTTTATTTGGACAGAACACTCAATTGTGCATGGCTCATTGCACTTAGCTTTGAGGAATGTCAGCTGCAATAGAGACTAGAATCCTATCCAGAATAATCTATCCTTCATTTAACATCAAACAGATGAGCCAATGAAGGAGCCTCTACATGGTCACTCAACCTGCTAGAAATAGCAGCTAAATATCCTTCAAATTACACCCTACCGTATTGGAAGCAGAGGGACATATCAGATGATTTAGTCCTAGATACACTATGCTCAAGGAAACATTGGGATGGTCATGGCTGGAATGCCTTTGATCATGTGTGGTTTCCATCAGGTCTGATCTGGGGCTATACAAAGAAGTTAATCACTGATTCTTTTGAACTTCTATAGCTTTGGAGACATTTCTATTCTTCTTTATTTTCCTTTTGTTATGTTATTCTTACACAGCAAATAATTTTATAATTGGTTTTCCTTTTCAAGGTATTTAGTTACATCCCTTTACATTCTGAGTTCAAATCCTGACAAGGTTGACTTTGCCTTTCATCCTTTCAAGGTTGTTAAAATAAATTAAAGTACAAGTCAAATATTGGTCAATTTGATTGACTGTAGCCACCACCAAATTTGTGTCCTTGTGCCACTATTAGAAATCATTATTTCTTTATTTTCCTATCTAATTCATCTTAGAGTTGAGGTGCTACATAAAGACTCAGTGGTGTCTCTTCAGTATTTATGTGTTATTTTGCTCATATTAATTATACTATAACTTTTTAATGTTTTCCTATCTCATTTCTACCTACATTAGTCCAACGAGTGCACATCTTCCATATGTATAAATACACTAACATTCATTTTGCTGTCTTAGCTGGCTTCTCCAATTGAATCTGTGTTCCAAACATCTGCCATCCACTGTTGTCTGACAGTGATTAAGACACAATGTGAGTTCAGTTTGAATTGCATTGGTGAAGACTGTAGCTACAAAGACAAGTTATCAAATGCAAGGTCTGCTTTGATGACCTGTAACCATGTCTTCAGTTACTCACCACGGCACATAACACTGCTAATGCAAGCATGATAAATAGATAAATTGTCCAGAAGTCATCATATACATGTATGACTTAACCAGCAGAGATGATGGGTTCTGAGTATAGATAGCAAACCATGCTTTCACAGACCACTCATCTACACCAAATCAGTGAGGCAAACATTCAATATTCTTCTCAGACACCAGCTGTCAAATACTTCCACAAAAAACAGACATCTTCACTAGCATGACAAAGAATCCAGGTTGTACATGTAATAAAACCAATTCTTAAATATGAATGGGTGCTTCGATAAGTGTATGAGACATTGGGAACAGTAACACCATGTATAGTGTGACTATATAAGGATGCCTAACTTGAACAAATCAGCCAAAAGAGTCAGTGATTGATGTTCTACTGGTTCACTTGACCTGCTAGAAATAGCTGCCAAATCTCCATCAAATCACACCCTGCCATGTTAAAAAAGGTAGTCTTAGATATAAAAAAAGATGGAATGATCACAGGTCTGCTCAATCAGGACAAATTTGGGCCTAAACAACGACAACAACAAACAGTGATCGTCACTTTATAAGGCTAGATCTTTGGGTGGAGCTTCAGAACTGTAGGGCAGGTGTCAGTCTGACATAGACACATCAAGTGTATATCACTATATTTTATAATGAACAACAGACTGACACTTAATAGGACAGCTATGTGATTCTAATTAAATGCTACATTGATTCAGGTAATAGGTTAATTAGTGTCTTTCAATGCTTACTTTAAATCTTTTGTTTGTAATTACTTTAGCTATTTTGCTTTCAAATCCTCCTTCTTAACTATCCCACTATCTCTATTATTAACCCATTACCAATCAACTTATGGCACTTACTTACCTCATGCTAATTTACTACTAACTACTTAAGACACTTCATTATCATTTTTTCCTTATGTTTTATAAACTGTTTTGGACTGAAAACCCAAAATTCTTGACTGAGGCTTCTGATTTTCTAATAATCCTCCTGAAGATAGACTTTTGTTGTTTTTATTATTGTATGGTTTGCACAGTAAATATGGTGATTACTGGATCTTCTACTTTCTGTCAAGTCTCAACAAGGACCTTAGACAGACAGCATTTTGCTGAGTATGTGTGCAGTGCCCAACAAAGCAGTCTTTTTTGAAGGAGAGTGATTTGTGATTCCAGATCTATTTGTTTAAGAGTCTTAGTGGCATCGAACCCAAAGCTCCTATGACAACTGGGATCATTTTGATGTTGTTTGGTGGTATTGACCACATTCGTGCAATTTCGATCATCAAGTCAATATATTTTGCTATTTTTTCAAGGCTCGCAACAGAGTGGGTTCCGCAAAATGCACCCATGAGCCAGGTGGTGCTGGGTGTGTTAAATAGGGCGATGGATTAAGTCTGCCACTCAAAAATAGGAACAGTCCTTCCCCAAGGGTTGAGACTCCCTACTTTAGTCACTGCCTTTTTCATGTTCTTCCCAGTGAAGTCACCTTTAAAAAAAGCTTGGTAAAAAAACTGGTTGATGAACTGTACAGTCATGAATTTAACCAAGCCTGAATTTGTTGTGTGTGTTTGTGAATACTTCTTTCTATCTGAAAATACGAAATACCAACTACTCATTGCTGTTGTGTAATTATAATTTTAAAACTATATTCATCTTTTAGCATTAGAACAAGTGAAACTGAGAAATTGTCTCCTAAATAGTCCAAAACGAATATGGATTATATGTATAACCCCTTTTATTTAACCCTTTCGAAACTATATTTCTAATGAGTAGACAGCCTATGTGTTTCAATTAATTTTCAATATAATCAAGATTTTGGAGGGGTTTAGTAAAATATCTGTAACTTTGTATATTGGTATATATATATTACAGATGGTGTTGACCAACTAAAATCTCATGATATTGTTCATGTTATGAGATTTTGATTGAAATTTTAATTTAAATATGAACTCTTTAGTATAGATGGTCTCAGGTTGGTTGGTATTAAAAGGGTTAAGAGAAATTAGGAGTTGACACATTGAAGCTAACTCTTAACATCCTGTAAACTATTTTCTAAGTCCTGTAGTGATTGAGCAGAAATTCCTTAGAAGCAAGTTTTTTGCAGCTTATGTATTATGAAATTTACAGGTAAGAAACACAGGTTTCTTGGGGAGATTTCACACCAGAATACTTCACTTTCACCATATATATATGGTTCAATACTTCATATAAATTTGATGATGGGGTATCATGTGGAACCAGGTCTTATAGAATGTTAAGAGTTAGCACTTTATTCTTCCTCAACAGATATCTAATATACCAAAACAATATTAATTCCAGCAATATGGTTTCATTTCAGTTCCAGCTATGTGTGTTGTTTTAGTCTAATTGTTGTTGGTAACTTATTTTATGCTCTTTATGTATTACCATTTTAAATATTAATTAAATTTTAATAAAATAATTCTTTCATTACAGAGGGAACACGTTTTGGCTCCATCTCGACAAGAAAGTACTGGATCATGATTTTTCTCGACGATCTCTCTTACTTTTGTATTTAGGCATTAAGTAAGTAGTTTTATTATATTTCTCACTTTCCAGTTATTATGTTGTTGGTTTTTTTTTGCACTTTAAACATAGTGTTATAATACATTCCAATTTAAATAGATACCAGAATATTTATATATTGATTAATAGGAGACAAAAAAAATCATAGTAATGGGAATGACTTTGAAATCTTATTTAATACAAATATTAGATGAATATGGAATATGATCTATAAACATTAGCATCCTCATTATGAGGGGTAAACTCTGATGGTAGAAGTATGAGCAAGTCCTTAGCTATTTTCATGACATTTCTTTTGAAATATTCCCCATTATATTGTTAAATTTAAAGTCCTTCTCTAGCCTATGGGTTCATTAGGCTGGAGCTTATCCCGGTTCAGTGGCTTTAGGCAGCTGAGAGTGTGTATCATCATCATCATCATCATCATTTTATGTCTGTGTGTGCAGCATCAGCACTGTTGCAGATGTGAATGCAGTACTCCATTGTGGGTCTCAGCTGCACTTTGTAGATGGTCAGTAATTATTGGGAACTGAAGTGTTTTCTGACTATGGGGAAAATGGCCTGTCTTTGGAATGGAGTTGTAGCTATGTTAAGCATGTATATTCGCCATAAGAGATCCTCTGTGATAGTGAATCCTAGCATTTGGGGCGATCCTAAGGGATCTAGGTGCATGCTGGGGTAAGGTGTAATGATGCTTTCTTGATACGAGCTGTGCTTGTGTTTTTTCACTGTTAAAGGTGATAAGATTGGCAAGACCCCATTGGAAGATGCTTTCGAGGTCTCTGTTGATGGGAGTCAGTGCAGATCTGGCATGAGGCATCTAGGTTGCATGTGGATGATGCTTGAGTAGTGAAGATTAGGGAAGAGTGAAGGGTGGTATCCCTGCGTAAGAGTGGGTGTTGTTGTAATAGCATTGACTATAGTCTAATATCTTCCTTCCTTGTCCCTTAACTCCTGGTAGAATCGTAGGGGCATCGTCATTTTAGGCCTGGCGGAATCCATTCCTCTCCAGGTCTGACAGCCAATTTCTTCCAGAAAGAGAGAAAGAAAGCGACAGAGAAAGAGAGGACGAAACGACCCCAGTACTAGACTGGTACTTGATTTATCGACCCCAAAAGGATGAGAGGCAAAGTCGGCCTCAGCAGGATTTGAACTCAGAGCACAGACAGCCAGAGCAAATACTGCAAAGTATTCTCTTCTGATGTCCTAACAACTCTGCCAATTCGCCACCTTAGTCTAATATCTACTATTAATTTAAAGCTGAAATGCCATGAAATGGACAACAAGAGGAATTTAGGATGATTCTAATGAAACTTCAGTTATTACCAGATGGTACTGTCCTTTCAAATTCTTCCATTGTCTCAATCTGCATACCTTTTTGCTGAAATTGCTTTAATTATATCCTTTATACCAGCTAACAACACTAGAAAAATAATAATAATAATTTCGATATTGGTCACTAAGGGCCTATATATACAATACAATTGACATAACACATGGGAGTTATAATATGTGTAGAGGGCTGACAAATGAGTTATACAAAGACAAGGGGAGCGGTGAAAGATGTTATGCAATAGGCATATTAAAAGTTTAATAAAAACATCAAATATATTTAAGAATGTTATAAACGCAAACAATAATTAAAACAAGATATTTTTAAAAAGTTACATACAAAACATTTTGTGTTTCCACCCACACACGGTTGGGCACCCGCTGCTTAGTTTGGGTTAAAGCACCCCACTGCTCATGCTGGAGTCTGGTGCATCAAAAGGTGCCCATTATCATCTTTTGTAATATTAATAATAATGATAGCTGAATCTGTGCAATGCTGTTTTAAAAGTGAATGGCTTATTACAGCATTGTTGTGTCGGCACAGACACAGCTGTGTGGTTAAGAAATTCGTTTTGCAAGCACATGGTTTCGGGTTCAGTCCCACCACGTGGCACCTTGAGCAAGTGTCTTCTACTATAGCCTTGGGCTGACCAATGCCTTGTGAGGGAATTTGATAGACGGAAATTGAGCAGAAGCCTGTTGTATATATATATATATATATATATATATATATATATGCCAGCGTGGAAAGCGGATGTAAAACGATGATGATGATATATATATATACACATAGATGTGTGTATGTGCATCTGTGTGTTTGTGTTTGTCTCTATGTATCAGTCTTGTTTGTTTATGTCCCGTATCTTAGCGGTTCGGCAATAGAGACCGATAGAATAAGTAACAGACCAAAAAACAAGTACTGGGGTCGATCTGATCGACTAAAACCCTTAAATTTGGTGCCCCAGCCTGACCACGGTCAAATGAATGAAACCAGTAAAAGAGTATTTTATTTAATTAAAAAAAAAAACAACATTATATAGTTCTGTGAAACTGAGTAATAAATGTGAGTAAAACGTAGTGAAATATAGTATGAAGAAAAATGCAATTAACGAATGGATAGCTTTCACATGTTCGTTGTATACTACATGTATGTCAGTGTATTAATTATTTTGAATGCTAATTCAAAAATAATCCTGAAAAAAGATTGTGTGGGAAGCCTTTTAGAATTGATCCTTTTGTCACTGGACTCATGTGTTTAGTGAGTCAGAAATGAATATGAAAGTAAGGGGGGTGGGGAACAAGAAATAAAAAAATAATAAAAAAATTGTTACAGGGTGGGGGAGGGGAAAGAGAATGATTACTTTTCTTTCGTTTTTGTTTTTTCCATTTTCTTTTTTTTTGTTTATTCCCCAGTAATGCAGGGAACAGGTTTATTGTCATAAGGCCCTGGGCTAGGAATAAAATTGAATTCAGGAATTGTCATTTTAAATTATGAGAAATGTGATATATATATATATATATATACACACACACACACACACATATATATATACACACACACACATATATATATACATGCACACACAAACATTTAGATTTTTTTTTTAAATAAATAAACTGTGTAGTGCTCAATTATTTTATCTTTGGTAACTTTTATTTAACTTACTATCAGAGAAATACATTTTCTTGTTTACAACTTAATGACAGAATCCATCAATTCAACATTATCTAACAAAATTATTGTTAATCAGATTAATTAATGTCCATTAGAACAGCAAATAATCAATTGCTGTCCTGTCTAATGTGTGCATGTTTGCATGTGAATATGTGTCAGTGTGCAGTTTGTGTGTTTGTGTGTATGTGTGCATATATATGTGTGTGTGCGTGTGCGAGCAAGGCTACAATCCTTAAAAAACAAATATCTCTATCATTAGACATTATTATTATATATCATGATGAACTGATGATGAAGCCTGAATGCTGGCACTCAACCTGCTTGAAATAGCAGCCAAATCGCCCTCAAATCCTTCACTACCATCATAAATAAAGAACACACAAGATAACGTACTTCTTAGATACCCCTAAAAAGAGGGGATGGTCATGGCTGGAATACCTTTGATCATATATCTGTTAGATCAGTATTGACGTGGGGCTAAACAACAATAATAAGAACATGATATAACATGATGAGCCAATGAGGGTGCCTCATTGATGTCACTCGAGTGCTAGAAATAGAAGCAAAATTACTTCCAAAAAGATCAGGTAGTAATGTCTAGACTTTGATCATAAATCTGCTCGATCAGGACGGTCCTGGGGCTAAAAAACAACATTATATATAATCATGTGCCTCAATGAGGTTACTTGACCTGCTAGAAATAGTAACTAAATCTCATTCAAATCACATAGAAGGATATACTGGTCAATGTACTCCCACATATACAAAAAATACATTATGGCCACAGCTAGGACATCTTTGATCATATGTCTGAATAGAAGAATATATCAACTCTCAACAATTTTCAGGTTAATAGTGCTAAAGCTAATAAGTCTT
>JAYRBU010480186.1:0-10492 GCA_036023795.1 Vulcanoctopus hydrothermalis
GCGAGTTTCGGAAATTGACTAACATGACTAACAATAAAAAATAATTCTCCGGCCAAAAACCAGTTAAAATACAAAAATTCAACCAAATAAACTGTACATTATCGTGATCTTATTAATTCTAAAAAAAAAATTATTCACTGGTCGCCAAACGAAATGAAACTAGTTGGCAGTGCCAAAAGTGAAAGTGATGGCCTAAAATCAAGGATAGCCAGCTCCTTCATTAGCTTATAAGTTCCAGTTAAGTACTGAGGTTCGACATTATCAACTGTATCCTTCCTGCAAATATGTAGCCTTGTGCCAAAGTATACAACGGATCTTTACGTTTTGAGTTCAACTTTGTTTATCGACCTCGGAAGGATAAAAGGCAAAGTACCAGTCAAGTACTGAGGATCGATTTAATCGACTTACCCCCGCCCCAGAAAATTTCTGGCCTTGTGCCTATGTTAGAAACAATTATTTCAACCTCCAACGGTGTGGGATAGATGAATCGATAGTTACGTCCCTTTACATTCTGAGTTCTAAGCCAACTTTGCTTGTCACCCTTCCAGGAACGATAAAATAAGTCCCAGTGACGTACTAATCGAATAGTAAACTCCTTCCTAATATCTGTGGCCTAGTGCCTATGTAAGAAATCATTATTTCACCATTGACAAATATTAATGTAAGCGGTTGGCGTTAGAGAAAGACAGGGAACCACTTCAAAACAAGGACAGATAACCTCTACCTAATGTACTCGCAAACATTTCTTTGTCTTCCTATGTAATTAAGTTGATTGCTGCCCGAAATATATTTTAAATTATATTATTATTGTTACTACTACTTCGACAAATAATATAAAGCGCATTTTAAAATTCCCAAATTAATCTAATATCAATTATTTATTATTAAAAAAAAAAAGACCGACGAGACGTGTTGTTCGTAATTGTTTAAGGAGTAATTTACAAGATGGCAGAAGGTAAGTGTTTGGCGGTAATTTTCATCTAATTTCATCCCATTCTGATGTCATGTGAAAATATTCTTTTTTTTTCTGGCCGTGTGCCCAGATTTTATTGATTATTTTCTCCCGTCTTCTGCATTATCAGTTGATTATAATTATAAGTGTATAATCTATGTATGTATATATAAGCGTTTTGTTTTTAAAATAATGTTCTATGTAACCAAGGGTTATATAGTTTAGTACATAATGAAAAATTGTATTTTTACTTCTTGTTTATTTATTTATTTTTCTTTTAACTTTGACCGGAGGTGCTACTAATTTCATTGATTATTTATATATGAAGAAACAAACAATGTTCATAATAATTTATTGAGTTTTGTTTTAATTAGAAAATATCTCTAAACTTCGGCAATAATCTCAAAATTTCCGGCTCTCTACTTTCAATTTTGTGTCGTCATATTTACAAATATTAAATTTTAAAAGGGGGAGATATTTAATTTAAATTTGGCTTCCTCCGTCAAGTTATAATACTTTTTTTTAATTAGTTTTTTTCTTCTACCTTAACAGTCAGTCTCGTGTTGTTTATTTTATATCCAAAATAAACAAAATGCAAAAACATTTCGGAAGAGTGTTTTTATTGTCGTTTTCATCTGAGATCGAACCTCGTTAATTTTTTTCACTACAAGCAATATATTTTGTTGTGAGAAATTTGTTTTTTTTATTATGCACAAGTCACTATATATTTTAAAGGGTGGGATAGTGGAATAAATGGAATGTTGTGACATTCATGCTTTTCTCAAGACAGTTAAGTTGCATATATGTGAAGTGACAGAACTTCGATCTGGAATCGAAACCAGATCACATTCTCGGCTCTCCTGGGACATTTAACCAATTGTTCTAATTTTGATGGAAAGGTAATTGGGTTTATGCAAAGTTCACGTTTGGTCTATTACACCCCCCCCCCCCTCAATTCATCTGTTCTATTCATAATTATTAATTCTACTTACAATATTTTTTATTTATTTTCATACGAATTCGAAATTTCCAGAAAAGGTCAGTAAAATTATTTTTTTATTTTTTTATAATTAATCTTTTTTTTTTCTTTCCATTTCTTTTAAAAACATGGTGAGAGATACACGAATAACGAAACTTTACAAGATTTAGGAAGAAAAAGTGAGCAGTTGTAAGGTTTCCCCACCCACTAGGGCACTTGAAGTAATTTCTACTTGCTGACCAAAGTAAAAACAAGTATTCCAAGAACGTAGTGAATCTTTTTATAGTCACCATGGCAATAACATCATATATATATATATATGACGAGTCGCTCGGTGTTGATCATTTCCTTCTTGTTGTCATGGAAACAACGCCATTTCAAAGATGATAACCAACCTCTCTCTTGTGGTCATCTCCCATTTTTTCTTTTCATTTTTTTTTTTTTTTGATAACACACGTTCCTAATGTGTCCATTTGTTGTAATGGCAGCTACAAACTCAGTTTTTGGGCAATCTCTATTGTCCTACCTACGACAGGTTCATAATGTTGATCATCTGTTGTCATGGCAATGACACTGATTATCTGCCTGTTGACATTATTTTCGATTGGTACCACTCGTTATAATGTCAATTGCACAATCCAAAGATGGCGGCTTTATCCTTGTGGTTGATATGGTAAATGATGTTCGATTACCAAATGAGGATAGAAGAAAAACATCGGTTTTTATCACTAAATTTATTTCAACCTTCTTCTAATGCCATTCTTCGTTTGCTAGATGGTCAAGCTGTCCTCAACAGTGTAAAGATTAACTGGTCAGGCTGTCCCCAACAGCATAGGGATTAGCTGGTCAAGCTGTCCCCAACAGCATAGGGATTAACAGGTCAAGCTTTTCCCCATCAATGGAGCGATTAACTGGTCAAGCTGTCTCCAACATTGTAGGGATTAACTGGTTAAGTTGTCCCCAGCAACATAGGAATTAACGGGTCAAGCTGCCCCCACAACGTAGTGATTAACTGGTCATGCTGTCCCCAACAATGTAAAGATTAACTGGTTAAGCTGTCCCTAACAACGTAGGGATTAACTGGTCAAGCTGTCCCTAACAACGTAGGGATTAACTGGTCAAGCTTTCTTCAGCAGCTGCTTGTTTACCAATTAGTCCAGCTATCCTCGGCAGGCTGGTAACCAATTGGCCAAGCAGTCCCCAACAGCTTGGTAACTAACTTGGTCATGCAATCCCCAACAGCTTGGTAAACTAACTTGGTCAAGGTATTCCCCAACAGCTTAGTAAACTAACTTGGTCAAGGTATTCCCCAACAGCTTAATAACTAACTTGGAAAAGCTATCCCCGGCAGCTTGGTAACCAACTGGTAACAAAGGATTGTTAAGTCTAAGTACGTTTTATTTGTTATGTTAACTAATCCCTGTTTGTCTCTTCTCTTTATTGCTCGTAGATACAACCATGTATGTCACCCATATTGTTTGCAATAGTGTCTCGTGTCAAAACATGACAATGATATACATGAGTCAGATAATGCTAGGTCACTTAGGCTAGTGGTGTATCTATGTCAGCTATGTTATAGACTGGTAAATTTTAATATAGAGTATAAACAAAAGCTGGAATTGAAAGAAAGAGTAGTGCTTTTGTGATTTGTATGATGATCTGTATGTTTGTTTTACATATAATTATTGAGTTTATTATAATAACAAATAATCTCAAAGCAAGTAATTATTTTAAATATTCTACATAAATGTTTTTCATGTTATGGGTGTGGTTATTACAAATGTGGACACTTGTATACCTCTTTATAAAACCATACGTCGGTGTTCTTTACGTACTAATGAATAGCTTTATAAAGAGGTATACAAGTACGAAATGAACGTTAACCCTTTCGATACCAAACCGCCTGAAACCGCCCCTGCTTCTATGATGGAAAACTGCCCTTTTTAAAATGTTCATATTTAAATTAAAAGAAGAAAGTATATACAGGAGTATATACTTTCTTCTTTTCTATGAATTAATTTCAAGTAAAACATTGTTCTTATTTAAAATAAATTTAATGAGTGAAATTTCTCTTCTTATTTTCTTTCAGAAGATTGTAAGTAATGAAAAGGAGATGGTAGAATTACCAGCCAAACGACCAAAAGTAGATCTCCAATGTCTGCCAACAAGAGCTTATCTTGACCAAACTGTTGTTCCTATTTTACTTCAAGGAATGTCAGCATTAGCGAAAGAAAGGTAACATGCAATGTAGATGTTTATTTAAATTGTATGTTCCAGTGATAACTTTAACTTTGTGCCAGCTAAGGTTGTGTTTTTCTGACTATGCAAAGTAGTTTTTGCTTGTATTCTACAGTTGAGTGGTTGTAGTAGGAAGGGCATTATCATCATAATTGTCATTTTTACGTGCTTTTTTCCATGCCCACATGGGTTGGACAGGTGTTCTCCAGCACAGCATCTCGCTACTTGTCGTGGTCACTCATCTTCTTTGTGAAGTTCAGCATTCTGAGATTAGTCATCACCACTTCTTCCCATTTCCTCTTTTGTCTACCTTTTCCAAAGCTTCCTTCCACTTGGATCACTTGCCAATTCTTTACCAAACTGTCATCCTCTATACACATCACATGTCTGTGTCGGTGCAGTCTTCTCTCTTGCACACTACATCTGATGTCTCTTATACCCAGTTTTTCTCTCAGCTTAATTCTGCTTATCCATGCGCATTAACATTACACATCCAGTGGAGCATGCTTGCCTCATTTCTATCCATCTTTCACACATCCTCTGCATTCAATGCCTACGTTTCACTACCATGCAACATCGCACTTCGTACTGAAGCATCATACAATATACCCTTCACTTGGAGAGACAATTCCTTTGTTGCCAGCAATGGTAATAGCTCCCTGAACTTTTTCCACCTTGTTCTCAATCTCGCAACTATTCTTTTGGAACACCCTCCTCCACTGCTAATTAGGTCACCTAGGTAACAGAAGCTATCAACTAATTCTAGTGAGCCTTCCGAGCATTTGAAAGAATTTACTTCATGGGTGCTCTTACTGCTAATTATTTCTGTGCATCTATCTTATACAAAGTCTTCCTTTTCTGTTAGCCTGCCTGTGATCCCACTACACCTTTTGTGTACCCATAGTTTACATTGGGTACACTGTATGGAATTTCTATCTACTCCTTTTGTGCATATTGATCATGGCCACTTCCCAGATGACATTAGAGTCCTGTCTTCTTTCCTGCTAATTAAAACGTTTGTCTAGTTTGTTAGCTTGACTTTGAGCCCTCTCGTTTCTAGACTTTGTTTTCACATTTTGAATTTTTTCCTCTATCTTGAGCTATGAGAACTAAGTCATTGGCATACAGAAGTTCCCACAGACAGGTGGTCTTAAACTCCTCTGTTATGACCTGAAGAACTACAATAAACAGTATGGGGCTGGGAACTGAGCTCTGATGGACCCCTTCCTGCACACTAAATTCCTTATTGAACTCATTGCTAATTTCACACCTTGCTGACGGCATCTCTGTGCATAGCTTGCACAGCTCTCATGAACCATTCATCTGCCCCTAGTTTTCTTAGCAACCATCACACTACAGAGCGTGAAACTCTGCCAAAGGCCTTCTCCAGATCAACAAATGCTAGGTATAGTAGCTTGCTCTTAGCTCAGCCCTTCTCTTGTAGTTGTTTAACTAGGAAGAGGGCATTAGTGGTACCCCATCCTGGCACAAGCCTTAACTGTATCTCATCTAAGTTAATTCTCTTCCTAATCAGTTGTGCTATAACTCTTTCTGTTATTGTCATAACTTGGTCCATCAATTTGATGCCTTTGTAGTTGCTTCTTTCTAGAGCATCTCTTTTGCCATTGTAGCAGTTGATAATACTTCTACACCAGTCATTATGTATGATTCCTTCCTTTACTACCTGATTGACTATGAGAGTGACTAGTGATGCCCTTCTTGATGGATATTTTCACTATCTCAGCAACTATCCCTGATGGTCCTTCTTCTTTCCCTGCCTTCATATCTTTAATAGAGCTTCCAACCATATAGCTGTCAACATCAGTAGCTAGTCCTCTGTTGAGTTTACTTGGCATAGTCCTTCTTTCTCCCATTCATTTTCCACATTCAACAGTCTCTTGTAGTAACATTTCTAAGCCTCTTTCTTCTCAGTATCAGTGGGAGTAAGTGCACTACTGTAATTCCGAACATACTTTTCCCCAACACCATTTTCATTCACTCTAACAAACTGATTTGCAATCCAGAACACCTCATGCCTTTGATCCTCTCATTAGCTGTAAAAACAATTGCTCCGACAAATGAACCATCTCAACTATACAAGCATGGATAATTGTAAAAACTGTAATTCAAATTTTAAAAAGAAAGGTAGGGATACTCATAGTTGTTAAAAAAAATGAGCTACGGGAAATAACTCAAATGGGCTAATGGCATGAATTTAGATACATTATAAAGCATCTAAATTAATATTTTCATGAAATTAATTCTTAATTTCTAGAAATTATCTCCTCTTCTTTGTGAGTCACTAAGAATTACCACTAGATTTTTGGTTTTTTTTCTCTAAGAGACGAATTTTAATTGAGAATTATTCGCATATGTCATTTAGTACATTACCCCTTATGGGAAATAATTGTTGCTTGTTGCTGAAAGATTTATTTTCTTCTATTTTTCAGGCCTCCAAATCCAATTGAATATCTTGCATCATATTTACTGAAGAACAAGAATCAGTATGAGAACTAATGTTTGTTCTGGTGGCATTACTTGACTTTACAATCTGTACATAGTTGTTTATATCTTACTATTCATGGAAGTGTATTTAAATAAAACATACAAAATATCATTCCATTTACATTTCTCGTCAATTAAATTCTGTTCGTTAATTCTTTATTAACAACCATAGTCATGCCGGCTAAATGGTTAAGGTAACTAAGTATTGGTCCAGAGGTTACAAGATAATCTTTACTGTTGATATTATTTCATCCCCTTTACTAAAATCCCATTACTTTCTTTAAGCATGTGTAAGATGTGATACTGCATGGCAGTGAGATATTGGTATTGAATGTGGAATATGTGCAGAAGATGGAGAGAAATGGGGTGAGCATGATCTGTTTAATGCTGGCCATTTAAACCTGCCTAGATGTATGTAGGAGTGACAAATATGTTGTTTATATAGACATAATGTGAATGGATGAGGTGGAGGGAGCCTGTAGTTTTTTTCATTTATCGGTTAGTTAGGAGGAAGGGTAGTGCCCATCCTTTTTTTTCAGGGCCTCTGAAACATGGTGGGAGGGAGGAACATATGAACAGGCCAGAGACCTGACCAGAATTCTTGCAACAGAGTTGACTCTGGTAAAGGCACCAAAGGGCCAGGTGGTGGTTTTAAACCGGGTGATGGATTAAGTCTACCTCCCAAATAGGCAACAGTGGGATTCGAACTCTGAATGTAAAGATCCGAAACAAATACTGCAAAGCATCCCGTCTGACACTCGGATGATTACGCCAGTCCACCGCCCTAGACTAGTATCTTATTTATTTACACCAAAAGGATGAAAGGCAAAGTTGACCTTAGCAAGATTTGAACTCAGAGTGCAGTGTTCTGGAATGAATATTGCAAGGCATTCTATCTGACGCTCTAACAACTCTGCCAATTCAAAGTAGTGATCCAATCTCAGAATACTGAGTCCTACAGATGAGATGAGTGATGATATTTTTTGCAGTATGCCAGTTCAACTCATGTCGGTATGGAAAAAATATTTAAACGATGATGGTGATCCAAATTTGCGGCCTTGTGCCTTGCCTTGCAATATTCTTTCTGACTCGCTGTGCTCTGAGGTCAACTTTGCCTTTCATTCTTCCGGGGTCGAAAAATAAAGTACCAGTCAAGTACTGGGGTTGTTGGCCTTGTGTCATCATCGCTTTTTACGTCCGTTTTTCCATGCTAGCATGGGTTGGACGGAGAGAGTTGAGGCAGAATTTTTACGGTCGGATGCTCTTCCTGTCACCAACACTGATCACCAAACGTCCGGACGTCTGTTTATGAGTAACCACAACAAACGCTCACCGTCGGTGTCAGTGACAAAGATAGAAGAGAGCAGAAGCATCATTATATTAATTATTCTATAGGTATGACTGTCTGATATTTATTAATATACAAGTAAACTGAGCATTTGATTACACTGATGTTTAGATATAAATATCTATTGGCTATTAATGAAGTTATATAATATGCCTTCCATCCTCAATAAATTTCATTTTCAGTACTATATACTGACTCAATAGCTGTGAGGTTAAGGGGTCAGACTATTGACTACATGTTCACACATTTTCATCGTATTACATTGTGTTGTGCTCCTGAGAAAAGTACCTAACACTCATTGCTTTATTTTGTTTAACTGAACTAAAAACAGGATCTACTCCAATACCAACTCACAGTTGATTGGTTAGTAATATGAATAGAATCAAGCTGCATAAGCAATTGCTCCAAGAAATAAACTATTCCCCGCTGCCCTATCCAAGTATGATAAAATGAATGTAAAACAGTAAGATAATTTGTTTAAGCATTGTGACCAATTGGCCCATGTAAAATGTAGTACAGACTGATGCTAAATTAAATCTTTAAAGGAATTACAATTTTTCAGACTATTAATTTCATCTCTAAATATTTTTTTAAATATTAACATCTACACTACATTTCGATTAGTTTGATTTCCAATTGTCATCAGGTGCCTTATTCCTGGATATCCACATAGTACCAAACTGGATTCAAAACTAGGAACATGCATCAGTGGTATAGTGAATAACAGTGTTTCTGCTTTAGTTTAAAAATAAGGTTTGTAGTTTAAATTCAGCCAGATTTAAAGTTAAAGTCTTTCCCAAGCCTACAGGCCCATTAAGTCAGAGATTATCCTGGTTTCTCTGGCGTTAATTGACTGAGAGTGCAAGACTTCCTCTGAACAGAATGCCAGCCTTTCACAGGGTTAACCCTCAGTGACTGCTGGTACTCATCTTTTAGCTGAGTGAGCTGGAGCAATGTGAAATAAAGTGCCTTGCTCAAAGACACAATGTGCTGCCTGGTCCAGGAATCAAACCCACAATCTTACAATCAAAAGCCCAACCACCTACCCACTAGGCCATGCACCATCACAAATTCAGCCTGTTACTATGTACAAATCTAGGAATAGGACCTGATGCTGATTAGAATTAAAACCAACTGGAATATAGTGTAGATGTAAAAACCATGTTTCATCTCTAAAGATGAAGTTGATAGTTGCAAAAATAATTATATTAACAATAACCATCTCAGACATTTAGACATTTAATTAACTCTTTAAAGTCCTCCAAATTGTAATTAATATTGTGACCAAACAGGGGATAAAGATTATTAACTGGATGTAATGACTCAAAATATGGGTGTAACCTAGATACCTTAATTAGTTATGGGATAGCAAAAAGAATGGCTCATTAGAGAGTGCAGAATACAAAGTTAAACCATTTAGAAAACAGCTATATTTGTAGGCCAGATGTATTTTTTCATGTTATTGTTGATCAACCCTGATCGAGCATACCTATGATCAAAGAATGAAAGACATTCCAACCATAACCTTTCCATCTTATTTTCAAGGTCAACGTTATCCAATGTGTCCGGATAGTGGCTCCTTGAGACATGTAAGCAAAGAAAGACAAAATGTTCAACATATAAAAGAAGGAACAACAGTTTTGGTATGGATGTCATGAAATTGAATGAAGCATTCTAGGAAAAAGCAAACTGAGATCTTTCCAATAATCTGAGATTTGTATTTATATGGTAAACAGAATAGTGGAATTTCAAAAAGGGTTTGTGGTGAAATTGTTGTTGTTTAACCCCAGATCAGCACTAATCAAGCAGACCTATGATTAAAGGTATCCCAGCCTTGACAATCCATCTTTAAAGGGACTACATTGTCCAATGTATCCTTCATTATTTAAGACAGTAAAAGCAGTGGATTAGCAGAATCATCAGAGGATTTGACAAAATACCTTGAAGTATTTGTACCGACGCTTTACGTTCTGAGCTCAAATTCTGCCGAGGTCAACTTTGCAGAAATGAGCAAATATATCAGGTGGAGAGATCTGTCTTGCAAAACTTACCCAAGCTAGAGAATAGTGGGAATAATGCTAAGCAGTGACAACGATTGTCTTCACCTATATTTGACTCACAATAAATACAGCAACTGAATGCAACCATCACAGATTTAAAGATATCTACACTGGTTCCATTACAGAATATTTTTGATTTCATACAATGAGTCAATCAGTAAATTATTTTGAAACTGTTACTGAAGCTGTATTAAGAAAAACAAAAGTACATGTCAGTTCTAAAAAAGGTGTGATTTTAATCTTTTAATGTGTTTTTGCTTAATTTCTTTTACTATGAAGAATGGTTCATTCGAATATAATTTCAGGCAGCTTTTAAATTGACTATTAAGATAAGTGCTTCTTTCTCTCTCCTTTACTTTCTAAGTACACAAATATACAGACACATTCAATAATACATTGTGAAATGTGTG
>JAYRBU010481152.1:0-10492 GCA_036023795.1 Vulcanoctopus hydrothermalis
TGCAAACGCAATTACACAATTTGTCCCTGCACCTTTTGCCAATTGCTGTTTCCTGACATTGAATGACCGGTACTTAACATCCTTTGAGGTGAATAGGTAGCTCTCTTGTCAGTGAATGAGAAATCTCCAAACAGATTTTAAGCCCCATAATGTTATGTCATCAAACCTAGATCTTGTTTTGGGAGCTTGGAGCAAGTGTTCTCCTGAGTAATCCATGTCTCTTGTCCTTTTCAACAGTACAAAGACACAATCACAGCTCAAATCAAGGAAACAATTTTGTACCTTACCCTCTTTAGTCTGGACAACACAAAACTAAAGCATTCAAAGTTTCTTCAAATGCTAGGCCATCACAATTTCTGAAGGTCTTTTCTCCTGCCCTCACACACATAACCTAACTAAAACTGCATCCCAAAGACTAGCGTTTCTCTACAGGACCAGAAAATATTTCAGCTCTGATCAATTGCTGACTCTCAAAAAGCTCAAGTAAGACCCACAATGGAGTACTGCTCACACATCTGGGATGGTTCTATTGCTATGCACATGAAGATTCCAGGCTGCATCCAAAAGAAACCCAGCCAACTGACTGGCAAAGACTCACTCTCCAAAACACTACAACCTCGGACCAACAGATATGCTGTATTCTCACTCTGCCTTTTATAATGTTACTACAATAGCCTCTGCTCCTTGGATCTAACTAGTTGCATACCACTTCCACCCAACACGCCTGTCTCATCTCTCATCACTATTATTGTATCTCACTGCCCAGACCCCACACTAACCACTATGGCCAATCCTTCCTCCCCAGAATCCCCTTCCCTCCCTGCTCATGCTTTTTTATCCTGCAGACATTGACTTAGAGATGTTCAAACTGAACATAAATCACCTTGATCCCACCAGTCTCAGAGGACCTGAAAATACCAGGAGCATAACCTGCCCCCCCCCCCCCGACTAAATCATAAATGAAAAAAGTGTGTGGAATATATAACCAGATTTACTTTTGGTACTGTACTGTATCTATTGTAACTGGTCACCATTGCCAGGACTTGGGAATATTATAAACTTCAAATAAATACTCAAGCCTTTTCTAAGTTGAAATAATGATTTTATTGGTGCTAAATTATTGGTACATATATTGTCGAAGGACACCCTCTGGGGTGTAACAGTTCATACAATAACTGTGTCATTCGATTATTGGTCCACTTGGTAATAAAGAAGGTTGTTGTTGTTTAGCTCCAGACCAGCCTTGATTGAACATACGTATGATCAAAGATGTTCTAGCTGTGATTATCCCATATTTTTGTATATCCAGGAGTACATTCTCATATGTGTCCATTTTTTAAGGTGGTAGGGTGTGATTTGAGGGAAATTTGGCTGCTATTTCTAGCAAGTCGAGTGACTGCATAGAGGCACTTTTGGTTAATCAGTAGTAAGAATGTAGTTGACTATGCTGTAGTTTAATATATGACTAGTTCAGGTCTCTGGTATAGTACTAGTGTATGACTAGTTCAGGTCTCTGGTATATATATTGTTGGTATAGTGCTAGCATATGACTAGTTCAGGTCTCTGGTATATATATTTATATATCTGGTATAGTACTAGTGTATGACTAGGTAAGGTGTCTGGTACATATCTCTGGTATATCACTCTAGTTTGCTATAAGTGTATGACTAGGTCAGGTCTTAATTATAGTTAACTAGTATGCAACCCCAGCATAATGTGATTCCATATAATGAGTGTTGTGATGTGACACGTCTCAATTAGATATATTATGAGGTGCAGGCATGGCTGTGTTGTTAAGAAGTTCATTTCATAACCACGTGGTTCTGGGATCTATCCCACTGCATGACCCCTTGGGCAAGTGTCTTCTACTATAGCTTTCGGTTGACCAATGCCCTCTGAATGAAATTGGTTGACAGAAACTGAGCGGAAGCCTGTCATGTATATACATATGTATGTGTGCGTGTGTGTGTTTTTCACAAAGTCTTCATTGTTGACACCGCTTAGGCTACCGGTGCATGTTGTTTGTGTCCCACGTAAACAAGACGTCTGCAGCTTTAGCAGTTCAGCAGGTGAAGATCGGTGGAAAAACTACCTTACTTATAAGTAAGAGTTGATGACAGGAAGCGCATCTGGCCATAGAATATTGCTCCCAAAAAATCTAGTCCAACCCATGCCAGCATAGAAAAGCAGACGTAAAAATGATGATGATGGTGTGATATGCAATTAAAGGCAGCACTCAAGACATTACTCAAGGCATCACTCAATAAGCTACAGCTCAAGTGAATGCTTTCTTCTACTTTACATGATTCTAGGTACCAACCAATGATATCCAAGTATGTAAATTCTGTGAGGATTACACAGCAGTCAGTATACTTTTCCTGCTAAGCTGTCCTACCACCAGTATCACAGCTACTATAGCCATCTTGATGATGATGATGATCATCGTCTCTACAGCCTCTATCAGTGTTCCGCCTCATCATTGATGTTGATGATTTGTAGATAAGCCAAAGATGATTTTAGTTGGATTAAAACTGTTTGCATGGAAGTTGTCTGTTAGGATAATTCTGTTTGGAATATTGAATAGAGTGTGGGTAGTTTGGTGGATGGTATGGTGTGGTGGAGGAGGTGAAGTGTGGGGTGGAGAAGGAGGTGGTAGTGTTGGGTATGTTGGTTGGTGTTGTGAGAGGTGTGTAGAGAGGAGATGGAGGGTTTGGTGGTAGAGGACATGATGGAGGGTGTAGTAGTGGTGGTGTGTGTGGCAGAAGATGGTTGGAAGGCATGGTTGTAGTGGATGGGACAGAAGAAAAGTTGGGTCTGATGGGAAGATGGAAGTAATTTCACTGTAGGATGGGGAAAATAAGCACATCATCAACAATAACAACAGTAAAAATAACTCCAACAATAACAGTAACAACAAAAAACAACAACAATAATGGCTGCACCAACAAGAATAACAACAAAAACAACAATAACAATAACCACAACAGCCATAACAACCTATTCCTATGAGGTTTAACTACAACCGCCACCACTGCCATCATCACTACCACAACCACCTCTAGAAGAATGTTTCTGAAGTGTTAGAAAATTTTTTACAACACCTGGCCAGACTACCATCACCACACTACACTGCACAGAATAAACCACTGCATAGTGTGATCCTCAACCAGGTTAGAGGTATGGTGCATCTGCAACACTAGATCTGTGGACCACACCCATGTGTTTGACACACTACCTTACAAGCCAATGAAAAATCATCTACTTGAACTGCTAAAAATAGCAGCCACATTTCTCTCAAATAGTTCTATCTACTTTGTTGACAGATAGTCCAGTAGACTATACACCCCAACGATGGGGAGTTCTGTACACTATAAACTTTGGGAACAATTCAGTGGACTTCTCACCTTGTTGACACTTCAATAAGCTATAGATGTTGGGAACAGACACTAGGCCTTCAAGGAATTCAGTAGACTTTTTATTTTGTTGACAGTTCTGTACACTATAGACCTTGAGGATATTTCTTTAGACTATAGACCTTGGGGACATTTCTGTAGACTATAGACCTTGGGGGTCAGATAGTTCTGGGGATAATTCAGTAGATGTTGAGGACAGTTCTGTAGACGGTAGATCTTTGGGACAGTTTAGAAGACACAGGTCCTACACAAATTTGGTTTCATAGATAATAAAAAGAAATCAATATTGTTGTTGGTTGAAACAATGCAGGGAAGAGGGGACTGTTTAGTCTTCTTGGGGATGAGACAATCTCTGTGGTGCTGGCAAATGAATGAACAGAGACAATGTAAGGTAGCGAGGACTCTTTAGTCTTGCTGGGAACAAAACAACCTCTCTAGTGCCGGTGCTATGATAAAATGCACTCAGTACACTCTGTGAAGTGGTTGGTGATAAGAAGGGCATTCAGCTATATAAGCCATGCCAAAAATAGAATGTACAAATGAGACATGGTCCCCAACCTGTCTAGGCGAGCAATAACTCTGAATAAGAAATGATTCAGACCATGATGACTTGTCTAATTGATGCCATCATAGAAAAGCAGATGTAAAATGATGATGCTGATAATAATGGATATCAACACGATATTCACCATCGCCATCATCATCTACCCCCACCAACACATCAGCTGCTCCAGCTGTGTAAATTTATATTACCTTTCATTGCCCTATACCTTCTTTATAATGAAGTCAGCGCCATCCCGCACCAATGTCCAGTGGGTTTCTGGTTGTAGATATATGAAGATATGTTTGTGTACATATGTGTTAAGTTGGAAAACATCAACTGTTTACTGCTGATAGTGTTGTGTGGAAGTGTATGTGTGTGTGGTTGGAAAACTGAATGTGTTGTAAATATTATGTGTAGGTGTGAATAGTCCAATGTTCCTTCAATATCTCGCATTCCTAACAAGACCCTCAATCATCAGCAAGTGTAGATATGAGGGATCCAGTTTTCCTTCAGTATCTCCCATTCTTAACAACAGCTGGCTCACCACCACTTAGACATACACGCCAAGTGTGAAAGCACCTTTAGTCACTTCAAACCAACAAGATTACCTGCCCTGACAGTGTCCCTTCCATTACCCCCAAACAATACATCCCAGAATTACCCCTCCTTCCTCGCCAAACTCTTCAATCTCTGTCTCTCTCTACAGGCATCTATCGCAATCTTTGGAAACACACTTCAGTGTGTCCAATTCCCAAGAAGGGCTACCTATATGACCCCGCCAATTATCAACTTATAGCTCTCAATTGCAACATCTCAAAGGTGATGGAGATAGTCATTAAAACCCACATTTTCCAACACCTTGAATCCCTTTTCCTCCTTAATGACCACCATTATGGCTTATGTAAAGCCAGATCTACTGGAGACCTGCTCTCCTATGTTACTCACCAGTGGGTCTTTGCCCTTGAAAAATCAAGAACATGCAACTAGAACATTCAAAGCTGTTACAAATGCTAGGCCTCACCATGACTGATGATTTCTCCTGGCGATCTCACATCCTCATAGCAAAGACTGCATAACAAAGACTGGCCTTCCTCTTTAGGGCCAGAAAATACTTTAGTCCTCTACAACAACTAACCCTATACAAAGCTCAAGTAAGACCCACAATAGAGTACTGCTTCCACATCAGGGATGATGCTGTTACACATACAGGTGTCCTAGACCACACCCACAGATAGGCCACTCGACTGATTGGCATAATATTGCTTGCCAACACACTCCAGCCTTTGACCCACAGATATGCTGTCTCCTCACTTTGTGTTTTCTACTGATACTATTACGGTGGCCTCTGCTCCTTGGAGCTAACTGATCTCATGTTACTTCCACCCAGGCCCACTGGACTCACTCGTCTCTCCTCTCCTCGTCCATATTGTGTCCGCACCCTCAGACCCTACACTAACAACTTCACCGTTACTTCCTCCACATAATGTCATCCCTCTGGAATTCCTTCTCTGCCCATGTTTTTCCTGCAGCTCTTCAACAACAACCACATCGATCTCACCGGTGTTGGGAGGGCCTTGAAGGCCATAGGCACAGCCTCTTGCTCTAGACCAAACCATTAAAAATAAAAAAGTCCTCAACTGTTAGCGGGTGTAAATGTGAGGAGTCCAGTGTTCCTTCAAAATCTCCCATTCTTAACAATAAAACTCAACCATCAGCAGGTGTAAGGGCGAAGAGCCCAATGGTCCTTCAGTATCTCCCATTCTTAACAGTAAGACCCTCAGCCATTTACAAGTGTAGGTGTGAGGAGTCTAATGGTCCTTCAATATCTCCCATTCTTAATGGTAAGATCCTCAGCCACTTGCAAGTGTAAATGTGAGGGGATCTAGTGTTCCTTCAATGTCTCATTATTAAAATAACAAGACTCTTTGTCATCAGCATATGTAGGTCTGAGACATCTAGTGTTTCTTCAATACCTTTCATTTTTAATAAGACCTTTAATCATCAGCGGGTGTAGGTGTAAGGGGTCTAGTGTTCCTTCAATATCTTCCCTTTTTAACAATATCCCCAGTCACCAGGTGTGAGGAGTACAGTATTTCTTTAATATGTTGACATTAGGTCAACATTTTCATGTTTATATTGTTGAAAACAGCATTTAATAATGTGTCGTGGTGTCATGGGCCATCAATATATA
The DNA here is from genome assembly GCA_036023795.1 of Vulcanoctopus hydrothermalis. NCBI lineage: Eukaryota > Metazoa > Mollusca > Cephalopoda > Octopoda > Octopodidae > Vulcanoctopus > Vulcanoctopus hydrothermalis. The sequence continues at coordinate 6,149 of JAYRBU010481152.1, forward strand.
CTTTACCCTCATGTAGTGCATCAAAGTTACATCCAAGTTATATACTACTAGAGAAGTTGAACTCAGTAGTGCAAGCTAATAAAGCACTTGTTAATGTTACAGTTTGTACTCATGGTACCTATTTGCAGCTAGGTGGAGTTTGTCATTTGAGAGTTAATTGTCTTAGTCATGAATGCATCATAGTACTAGTGACAAGTTATTAACAAATGACCTCTTGGCTGGTTGTCTAGTACCTTATCTACTCAACCATCTGTCCACTTGTTTAATAATGTTAGATTATCTATATAGTGAGTGGTCAGTGCTGGCTGCTCATGTTAGTGGTGAGGGCTACAGCTGTTACTGTGTCAGTGATCACTGTGGTTGTGTTAGTGGTCAGTGTTAGCTGTTGCTACTATGTTAGTCAGTGGGCAGTGTTGGCCAATGTTGTTGTGTTACTTGGTCAGTGTTGACTGATGCTACTATGTTAGTGGGCAGTGCTGGTCACTGTTGTTGTGTTAGTTAGTGATTAGTGTTGGCAGCTCTACTATGTTAGTAAATGATCAATGCTGGTCACTACTGCTGCATTAGTAGTTAGTGCTGCTGCTGTGTTAGAATAAATAACGAACAGCTAATTACAAGCATGCAGGCTTTTTCAACTGATAACATTTTACATTAAAAAAGATTAACCCTTTGTGACCAAATTTCTAATGAAATATGCTGATTATGGGTTTCAATTAATTTTGAAAATAATCAATAGTTTGGAGGAATTTAGTAAAATAATTAACTTTGTAATTATTATGTTGGTGATTGGAACATAGCTTAAAAGGTTCTTACATAAAATTGTGATGGAGTGTTATAATTCAAATGTGAACATTTTAAAACTGGTGGTTTGGTATAATGGAACCAGGGGTGGTCACAGGTGGGTTGGTATCAAAAGGGTTGATTGAACATGATTTGAAAAGACCAAATATACTACTGGCCATTTTTTTTAAATCACAAAAATCAAGCTACAGAGCCTTATTGTGTTTGAAGAGATTTGCAAAAGATATACACTTCACAAGTTAATGAGGACTTAGCCAAATGTAATTTAAGATTTAGTGAAGCTGCTGACAGTACCATGGATAGGGACAATAATGAATTGATCTGTATTGAATGCACAACATCTCTTATGTTGTGGACTATCCCTTATGGAAATGGAAGATGATGTTAAAGATGACGTTAGTGCTCAGTATTGACTGCAACTGTTGCTGTTGGTGGTCAGTGCTGGTCATATCTGTTGTGTTACTTAATGATCAGTATTGGCTGTAGTTACTTTCACTAGTATAGTGGAACAAGGATATTGTGATACAATGGTATGGTGTGGTATGGTAAAACACTGCACTGTGGTGGTACAAAGGTGTGGTGAGGCAGTTGTGTGATGATACAGTGGTCTGCTGTGGTGATACAATCATGTGGTATGGTGGTACAGTGGTATGGTGATACAATGGTGGGATATGGTAGTACAGTGTTATGCTGGTATGTTGTATTGAGTTACAATTGTGGTGCTACACTGTAAAGATATAATGACAATGTATGTTGGTACAATGGTGTTATAATTGTTGTTATTTCACTCTAAGTCAACCCTGATGGAGTAGACCTATAATCAAAGGTATTCCAGCCATGATCACCGTACGTTTTTTTTTGGTATGTCTACATGCATACATAAGCAGTCCATTGATATTCAACAATGACTGTTCATTTGAAATGTTGCGAGCCGTATCAGGATTATCGGTCCTGATTTCTGTCCTTAGCCGCAGTGGTCCAGCTGCGGATATTAATGTCCAGTCTTCTCATGTTACATTTAGCTACACCTTTGTATCTCAGTCAGGGTCTACCTTGATTTCTAGTACCACTAGACAACAGTGAGTACAGTATTTGTCTTGGCAACAGATTTTGCTTCATTCTTTGGGCATGCCCAAGCCAGTAGAGGTTTCGTTGTACCAATACCTCTTCCATGCTAAGGAGCTTGACTTTCCCTATGATGAGAGTGTTCATGGCCTTTTCTTTCCGTGTGATATTCATAATCTGTTTCAGATGTCTCATTATGAATGCATGTGGTATTTTCACCTATTTACAGCATATTGTCCATGCCTCCAATCCATATAACAGGGTGGATAATATTATTGCTTGGTATACTTTGCAGTTCACTTGGACCAACATGTGCTTGTTGTTCAAGTTGCTCTCTCAACCTTCTGAATGCCAAGCTAGCCTTGCTCATCCTTCAATCTATTGTGTTACTGAGTTTACCATCATCACTGATTGCACTAACCAAATAGGTAAAGTGGCTTACCTCTACCATCTCCTACCCTTCGATAATGATGTACTCAGGTTGTGCCACTTGGCTCGAGTCAGAACTTGGCTGATAAAGAACTTCAGTCTTCCAGATGTTAATTTTCAAGCTGAAATTTGTGGCTGCACCATCAAAAGTATCCATCAAGCACTTCACTTGGAGAGACAAGGGTACAATCATAAGCAAACAGTAATTCTCTCATTAACATATGTGTGGTCTTAGTCTTAGCTTTCAGGTGCAACACCTTAAACAGGTTAGCATCAGATCTTGTCTATATGTATACACCTTCAGTTGAATTGCGGAATGCTTCCCCAAAACATCGTTGTCTTTTCAGGGTTATATCTACATTTGTCCTTTCCTTATCTAAGACGGTAGGGTTTGATTAGGGGAGGGGGGATTTGGCTGCTATTTCTAGCAGGTCGTAGGATCACATAGAGGCTCGCTTGTTGGCTTGTAATAGTATGGTATCATGTTGTAGTGATTTGGTTGCTACATTGCAGTGTTTACCCTGCTCCATTCTGGCATTACCCCTATTTCTTTACTGCGTTACCCTTGCACCACTCTTCTATTATTCCTACCTCATTCCTGTATTATTCATCCTTCTATTTAACTCCTGTTCCTCTTCTATGTTACTCCTGTACATCTTCTGTCTTATCCCTGTTCCCCTCATGTTACTCCTCCTGTGCTAGTCCTGTTACTCCTCCATGCTTGTGTACCTTGGTTCATATTCAGTGTTACCCCAGTTCCTCCCCCATGTTATCTCCGATTCTCTTCTGTATTAACCATATTCCTGTTCTTGTCCTGCTGTTCTTCTGTCTTACCCATGTCTCTCTCCTGTGTTACCCCTGTTCTTTTGCTGTTTTACCTCTGTTCTTCTGCTGTTTTACCCCTGTTCTTCTGCTATTTACCTCTCTTCTTCTGCTATTTACCCCTGTTCTTCTGCTATTTACCTCTCTTCTTCTGCTATTTACCCCTCTTTTTTGCTGTTTTACCTCTGTTCTTATGCTGTGCTACTCCTGATCCTCTCCTGTGTTACTCTTGTTTCTGTCTGTAGTAATTCTGTTTCTCACCTGACTTATTCTTGCTTCTATCCTGTGTGATACTTGTTCCTCTTATGTGATACCCATTTTTCTCTTCTGCGTTTCTTTTGTTCCTCTTTGGTGTTTCTTTTGTTCCTGTTCTGTGTTGCCCTTGTTCCCCTGCTATGTTACTCCTACTGCACATATGTTACTCTTGCTCCACCACATATGTTACTCTTGCTCCACCACATATGTTACTCTTGCTCCACCACTGTGTTACCCTTGCTCCACTCCTGTGTTACCTTTGCTCCACTCCTGCATTACCCTTGCTCCACTCCTGTGTTACCCTTTACTCCACTCCTGTGTTACCCTTACTCCACTCCTGTATTACTCTTGCTCCACTCCAGTGTTACTCTTGCTCCACTCCTGTGTTACACTTTTCAACTCCTGTGTTACTCCTGCATCATTCCTGTGTTACCCTTGATCCACTCCTGTGTATCTCTTGATCTACTTGTGTGTTATCTCTGCCTCATTCCTTTGTTACTCTAAATCCTCTGTTTTTCTCTTACGTTACCTTAGTTGCATCCCTGTCTTATCTGTTTTTCCTCTTCTGTATAAACCCTGTTTCTATTTACAGCCTGCTTTAAACCCAGAAGGTCAGAAAACCTCTGACTATGTCTTTCTCAACAAATGGAAAGCTAAGAACCATCGCTACATCCATGGAGAAGTGGTTTCTTTAATGTAAGTTGATATTTTCTTATGTTTTCTCTTTCATACAGGTTTTACCATAGCTTAACTGATGTTGTAATATCTTTCATGTCATAATTGGTGTTTTGACATATTTTAACTGGTGTCATAACACCTACCATGTCTTAACTGATGTTAAATATCTACTCTGTCATAACTGATTTCTTGACCCCCATCATATTTTAAGAGATGTCTTGACACCCATCATATTTTAGCTGATGTCATAACCTATCATGTCTTAACTAGTGTTATAATATCTATTATATCATA
>JAYRBU010483106.1:0-10482 GCA_036023795.1 Vulcanoctopus hydrothermalis
CTCGAATTGGAAGACACATGGAGATGATGTGGTCGGAGTGACCCATGGGCAGAATTTCAAGCCTCGAGGCAAAATAGTTCCTGATCAGAAAGCCAATGCCAGTGGGGCAACTTTCAGTTATTGGCTTGCTAGACCAGTAGAGGGTGTAGCCAGTGCCAAGTACTTGGAGGCTCCCTTCTTGAAGGTGGACGATGTAATGTCAACATTCATGCGTGACCAGAGCGGAGCATCATTCTGGGTGATCACTGTCTGTTGTAACGAGCATGGTTCTGATGTTCCAGCATGTGAGCTTTATTTTGTGTAAACCTTGTGAGGCAGGTGTGTACCTTTTCTTTGATGTTGTTGTTCAACCACATTTGAAAATGCCCATTGACCATGGTTAGCCAACTGGGTGGGGAGTGGAAATGAGCTTTGGTTAGGCCACCTTTTCTAGGTCCCTCTCTGTGTGGAGCAAGCAGTATTGTGCCTAGAGAAAGCTGCTTGGTCATTCAGGACATTGCTGAAAGACGTCTTCATATCCGGGATCAACATCAGATAACCCATACACCTGAACCGTCTGCATGCAGGATCAGAGCCGCAGCTTCCAGTGTCATCTTCCACTTGCTGTTTAGGCCCCTTTCTCATCACTGCAAAAAGTTGGAGAAAATGGTTGTAGATGTGGGCATGTCTTTCATCCTGTGCAGTTTTTTTTTTTTAGGTGGAGTGCAGTGTTCACGGTGCTGGCTCTACCTTTTACACTTGGGGTTCATCTGTCATCACCTAGCATGCTGGGATGGTGACAGTGAGGTCCTTGGGTCGTAGATGTTATGTTGAAGTGTCCTTCTTCTAGATAGATGATATGACAAGGCTAACGAGCCCCATCTGCCCGAGTTTGGAGTCAGCAAAGGTGATGAGCCCAGCCTGTCCATCTGGTTGGTCACACCATGACGTAGCAAGCTCTGTGGGAACAGGGAGCACCAATGAAAAGGTGTTGCTACAATGCTGTCAAGCAAAATAGATAGTGTTTATGTGGCATTTACTACACCAGAAAAAAGATAGGTGATGTATTGTGCATGTACTTTCCCTGAGTGAGTAGGAGGTCAGGCCCAGACTTCACCATCACCCCTCTCATAGTATCATTGCAGATAATGAAAAAAAAAGGCAAAAATAGAAATAATGGAGATGATTTCTTACATTGGCAGAAAGTTACAAATTTGTAAGGGAAAAGTAATCAATTCATTAACCCAATAATATCAACCCCCAGTTGGATGAAAGTCAAAGTTAATCTTTGCAGAATTTGATCTCTGAACTTACAAGGACAAAACTAAATACTGAAAGGTATTTAATCCAGTGCTCCATCATCCTAATGCTGTTGATGATAATGATGATGTTAATGGTGGTTTTAGTTGTTATCATGGTGGTATTGGTTGTGGTGGTGTTATTGATAACAATGATAGTGATGGCGATGACCATCAAACAAACATGCAGAGCAAAGCTAAAATATGACCCCCAACATAAACGTATTCAATATAGTGTTGTTTGATGACCAGTAAACTAATATTTATTACTACATTCTCTATTATGTGTTACAAGTTTACAGTTTATTGAATGAAATAAAGCCCTGGATAGAATGCCTTGCAGTATTTGTTCCGGCTCATTGCGCTCTGAGTTCAAATCCCACAGAGGTCAACTTTGCTTTTCATCCTTTTAGGGTCGATAAATAAGGTACCAGTCTCAGGCAGTAGATTGGTAGAATCATTAGAGTATCAGAGAGGATGCCTTGTGGTATTTGTTCTGGCCCTTTGCATTCTGAATTCAAATCCTGCTATTGGGAGGAGGGGGCTTAATCCGTCACTCAGTTTAGCACTACCACATGGCCCTTGGGTGTCTTTAGTGAAATCCACTCTGTTGCAAGCATTCATGCCATGTCTCCGGTCTGAGGATAAATTCCTCTCTTCTTCCAACCAGTCTCGGAAGCACTGGAAAAGGATGACGGGCACTGCCCTACTTTCTGACTAAGCAACAAAAGGGAAAGAAATGAGTGACACAATCCACAGCTTAACTTCTATGTACTTCAATCCTTGACATCCAAGATTTGGGTGATTTCATAAATGAATAAATATTAATTGTGTCTGAACAATAAAATTGGTATATCATGTTTTTTCAATGGTGCTAAAAATGAATTCCATAGAAATACTCAAATTTAATCAACAGAAGAAATCACTAAGTTCTGAACTTAAGCCCTCTATACAGCAAGCCTTGAAAAATAAGATTAACATTATGTTTTGGTATGACAGAATATCAACAGAGACAAAACACTTGACACTTGAAAAGAAAACAAATCATATCTGACATATAATTGCACCCATTCATATCTGGTGCTTTTCAGCATAATCACCTATGGAAAATAACTCATGAGGGAGCCCCTATGGGGTCACTTGACCTGCCAGAAACAGCAGCCAAATTTCCCCTTAAATCCCAACCATATCTTTAAAAAAGGACACATTGGATAATGTGGTATGAGATACACTATTCCAGAAAAAAAGACAGGATGGTCATGGCTTGAATGCCTTTGGTCACAGGGCTGCTTGATGAATACCAACTTGGGGCTAAACAACAAGAATTCATATTTTTGATTAGAAAACTACTCTCATTATAAACTAATTATAAACATTCAGATATTCACCGCTTCTAGAATTGAGTACATAATAAATAACATATACACCTCTGAACTTATCAGTTTCATACTGTCCCCAGTCACACTGTCAGCTTCATACTGTCCCCAGTCACACTGTCAGCTTCATACTGTCCCCAGTCACACTGTCAGCTACATACTGTCCCCAGTCACACTGTCAGCTTCATACTATCCCCAGTCACACTGTCTCGTTCATATTGTCCCCAGTCACACTGTCAAGTTCATACTGTCCCTAGTCACACTGTCAAGTTCATACTGTCCCTAGTCACACTGTCATCTTCATACTGTCTCCAGTCACACAGTCAGCTTCATACTGTCTCCAGTCACACAGTCAGTTTCACAGTGTCTACAGTTACACTGTCATCTACATACTGTCCCCTATCATGGTGTCAGCTTCATACTGTCCCGAATTACACTGTCATTTTCATACTGTCCTTGCAGCAATTAACCTTGATTTATTCTTGTCACACAGTATGAATTCAAGGGTAGGTCAAAAGACCAGTTTAGTTTGCAGTGCAATTGTTGCTGTGTGCCACAGTTATCATTATCAACATCATCATCATCGTTGTTGCCGTCATCATCATCGAAATCATCATCATTTTACACCTGCTTTCTATGCTGGCAAAGGTTGCATGGGTCATCATGGTTCAAGTCAGTTCACATCTCAGGAGCACGTCTCACTCAGATGTTCCATTTTTGGCATGGTTTCTATCACTGAATTCCCTTCCTATCACCAACCACTTAACAGCGTGAACTTGATGCATTTTATCATGTCACTGGCACTAGAAAGGTTGTCACCAACAAGACTAAAGTGTCCCCTACATTCTACATCTATTCGTTTATTTTTTTTTTTTTTTGAGGTATAAGGCAAATGGGGTATCACATTGTCTCCATTAAACATATCTTAATCCTATAATATCATAACTTTCGTAGCCAATCTTTAATCATAAACCACCAACTAAAAGCTATTTTTTAATTCAGTTTTCAACTCATATTCTTATTACATGATTCAACTATAACCTGAGATTTTCTTCTGGAAAATACACCTATTGACTGATTTTCAACTGGTTTCTTATCTTGTTTAAAATGATTGTCTTGAAATTTAGAATTCATATTCAGCTAACTATAATTTTCTCATCCCACTGCTCAATTTTTCAGTTCTTTTGTTTATATTCTGCTATATGTTTCACAGCAATATAGCCTCACACAAAATAATCTATTGTCAACAAGAGCAGATGTTGTTACCAATTTCGATTTTCATATTTAGAATCACTTTAGCAATTAACATCTCTATTAATATATCAGTCATCAGAGACAATAACTTCGCATAAGATAACTTTGTATATTTCTCATTAATTCCTCTCAATCAACTATGAAGAGAGTCCATCTTTAAAATGATTATCACCTCGTTAAACCTGAGAACAACATGACCACAATGAAGACAACATTGGTTCAGCTATAAATGCCAAGTGAAGATTTCATTTCATCAACTTGTTCATTCATTCATCATCTGTAAGTCTGCTCTTCCATGCTGGCATGGGGTTGGATTAGATTTATTTGGAGCAGTATTCTATGGCCGGATGCCCTTCCTATCACCAACCCTTACTTATAAGTACCTTGTAAGTTAGTTTTTCCACCAATCTTCACCTTTGGAACCAAGCTGCAGGATGTATTGTTTATGTAGGATGCACATAAACAATATGTGCAAAGTTTTCATTGTTGACACCTAAGCGGTGTCAACAATAAAGACTTCATGGATACAAACATGCTCACAGGCACACACACATGATGGGCTTCTGTTCAGTTTCCATCAACCAATTTCACTCACAAGGCATTGGTCAGCCCAAGGCTATAGTAGAAAACACTTGCCCAAGGTGCCATGCAGTGGGATAGATCCCAGGACCACATCGTTATGAAGCAAACTTCTTAACCACACAGCCATGCCTGCACAATAAGCCTGCTCAAGAAAAGCTACATGGGGTAACCATCTAATAAATTATGATTTTCTTATTTGCTACATAACATAATAATGAAAATAATTTCTGATTTTTGAAAGTTACTATAGACCTACAAAATAATTTGAAAATCTCTTCACATAACCTCAATATACAAGAACATTCTTTGTGTGTTTTTTTTTTACACATTCTCATCCTTCAGTTTATAACAGCAAACAGTCAAAACTATAACACTGGGTCAAAACAATAACACTGAGCAACAACAATTTTGTTACAAGTGCTTTGATGGGTGCTGTAAGTGTAATTTTGTATGCTGAATCTAAATATGAAATCAGATTTTCCCTATCAGGTTTAGTTTTCTTGTGACATAAATTCATTTTTTCTTCATTAAGCATAATCACCAGATAAAAATAAAATATTTTATTAATTAATATAACTATAATTAAAGATTTTAATATTAATATATGTTGTATCAATTTTTATGTAAAATTAGTGCAATTTATTCCTTTTGGGGAGAAAGATCTGATAATGCTAGCAGGATATATTTGGTTAGGGCAGCAGACTGCAGGTTGAAACATGTTTAGCTCTGTTCAGACATGAGCCTAGTGTCTGTGTGACACCTAGTGTCTGTGTGAGAGCAGATCAAAGTCAGTCTGCTTGTAATTGTCACAGAGTTAACAGCTAGTGTGTGTTGCTCCTTGTTGGTTTTACACCAGTGCTGTATTCATATAGATGCCTTGTCATGCCACGAAACTGTCAAAATCTTCCTAATTTCTTCTACTATGTATGTGGTGATCTAACTATAAAATCCCAGAAACATAGCTTTACACCATTAGTAAAAATAAAATGCTCTGAACTTTATTTTGGATGTAAAGTGGGTGATCAGGAAAAGATTTAGGCCCCTCACATTTGTTGTGTGGCATGTGTAAGACCACTTTATGTAAACAGGATGGCTAAATGGTTCATGTCACATAGCATTTGCTATTTCAATGATTTAGAGGAAGCCCAAAGATCACACAACAGACTGTTATTTTTTTTTTGTACAAAAAAGATCACTTCAGAAACAAAGAGCTTAATTAAATGCCCTAATTTACCATCTACAATGAGACCAGTTCTCCACAATGCTCAACTTCCAGTACCAAAATCCTCCTGAGCACATTACTTTAAGTGATGATGACTGAAACGAAGCTGAAGCATAACATGAGGAAACAGATGAAGACATTTCTGATCCAACATTCCAGGCAACCTGGTCCTCAAGTGAACCACATTTACTGTCACAAGGTGATCTGAATGATCTAGTTCAGGATTGAATTTATCTAAGATGCAGGTTGAACTTTTAGGTTCAAGATTAAAAGGTTGGAATCTACTGCAACGTGATACTAAAGTTTGTGTTTTCTGTAACCGCCATGATAAATTCAAAGAATGGTTCTCCCATGAAGATGGACACGTGCTTTGTAAAGATATTAATTCAGTCATGTCAGCCCTTGGTCATGAACATAACATGGATGAGTGGAAATTGTTCATTGATTCCTCAAAAGTCAGCTTGGAAGCAATCCTTCTTCATAACGGAAATAAATTCCCTTCTGTACCTATTACACATGCTAGAAACACAAAAGAGTCATACAACATGAAGTTGCTTTTAGAAAAGGTTCTGTATCAGAAATATAAGTGGAATATCTGTGGAGATCTGAAGGTCATTGTACTTTTTCTAAGATTGCAGCTAGGTTACACCAAGTACTGTTGTTTTATTATGTGAGTGGGACAGTAAGGACAAGTAAAACCACTACATTCTGAAGAATTAGCCAAAATGTACCTCATTAATTCCAGGCAAGAAAAATGTTTTAAACGGTTCACTTGTTGACCCCGAGAAAGTGTTCCTCCTTTGCACATAAAGCTTAAACTTATGAAAAAATTTGTTAAAACGATGGATAAAATGTAAACTGGATTCAAATACTTGAGAAATAAGTTTCCCTGGATCAGTGATGCCAAGATTAAAGAAGGCATTTTTGTAAGCCTTCGGATCAGAGAATTGCTAAGAGATGAGAAATGTGAAGGAGAGTTAAATGAAGTTGAGAAAGCATCATGGCAAAGTCTCAAAAGTGTGCAGACTTTTTGGGAAATCACAAAGCCAAAAACTATTCTGAAATAGTAGATGTCCTTCTTAAGTCTTACCAAGTAATGGGGTGCAATATGTCATTAAAGGTTCATTACTTGGACTCTCACTTGGAATTTTTTCCAGAAAACCTGGGTGTGGTAAGTGACGAACATAGTAAGCGTTTTCATCAGGATATTTCTTCATGGAAAAGTGTTATCAAGGCATCCGGAGCCCAAAAATGCTTGCTGACTGCTGCTGAACTCTTACGAGACACATGTCTGAGGCAATGTACAGCAGAAAATCAAACCAAGCTACTTTTTAAACAACAGTCATGTCTTTTCAATCGTAAAAGTGTAACTATATGAATCCTTAAAGATTAAATTGCATGCCACACGAAAACTTGACCTGATAAAGAAATGCTACAAACTTATTTGGATTCAGCACAAAAATAATACTATAAGAATCAGTTATTTTCATTCTTGGGAAACAAAAAAAAAATTTTTTTTGTTTGTTTTCAAGTGTAATTTAAGCAGCCAGGAAGCCAGTTTGAAACCAGTTGAAACTATGTTAAAACATTCAAATGTTCTCTTTCCTAAGTATTAGACAACATACTAAACATACCAAGCCACTTTAAAATATTTCCAGGATAGCAAAATTTCAGAATATAAGCAAGTATACAAAATTGATTTTATGAATGAAATTGCAGTATGATGTTTGAAAGAGATAAAGGAAAAAAAGTATGATGATAAAACAAAATTTTAATTTCCATCCAGTCTTTCAAAACCAAAACGAAGAAATACATTAAAGAATACTTCTCTGGTATATTTGGAAAGAAATTTGTGACTCACCAATTAAAATCATTTGCGTTATTCTCAGCCACAAGCCAGAAGTATAAGTAGAATGCCATATAGATGAAAGTAACTAGGAGAATCACTAGTATAATTAGGTCTTTCTGCAACAAAAACAGAACAATAAATCAGTGGTTGGTAAGAACACAACATTGAAAACTAATATAAAGTTTACTTTTCACAATGAAATAATTAGAGAAAAAATAAGTTAAATTTAATATAATAAAATAAAAAGGTATCACAAATTTAAGCAGCAAAGAAAAGATGCATAAGAAAAGCAGCAAATTTAAAAGATGCATAAGAAAACTTGCACAGATATGACTCTTCTAAACAACAACAGCAACAACAAAACTTTAGATAATTTTAAAAGAAAGAAAATTTAAGGGTAATATATTTATTAATAACTTGGGTATAAGGTCACACATTTTGGTGGAAAGAGCGGTCGATCATATTGACCCGAGTACTTTTTTGGAATGTATGTTATTGACTCTGGCAGGATGAAAAGCAGTCACCTTCAGTGGGAATTGGTTTCAAAATGTAAAGGGCCATAACTAAACACCATAAGGCGTTTTGTCCGACACTCTAACGATTCTGTAATATATTAATGTTTAACATTGGTACAAGGCCACATAGTTTGGGGGTAGGGTTTTATAGTTGATTAAATCAACTGCGGTACTTAACTGCTACTTTATTTTATTAACCCTCAAAAAGATGAAAGATAAAGTTTACCTCAGCAGAATTCGAATTCAGAACTCATTAGAGACGTAACAAAATACCGTAAAGCATTTTGTATGCAATTCTACCAATTCTGCCAAGACAAAGCTACTCAAGAATAAACTTCTGTTGAAGGATTGACAGACTAATATAGAGCAATATGACTACTGACAGTAGGACAAACGGAACTAAAAATGAAAGTAATCTCCTATAGACAGATAAAGTAGAACTTAACCTAAGAAAACATAAAGGACTATTAGTTAAGGGAAGGCTAACATACTTAGTGTAGTGAGCCAAAACGAATGTTTAATCAATTGAAATTACACTTGTAATGAGAATAAAAGTCATTAGCAATAATGGCAATTCTTGTCAAGATGGAGAAATGAGAGGACTACAAAATTTAAATTGATTAAAAATTAAATGGTGGTATGCAGTGGGGAGTGGAGTCTAATCTTTGGCAGTTACAGTGACAACTCCAGGTAAGTTTCGGTCTCATTAGACCTCCTCAGTGAAGTACGGTCTCACATGTATTTATCAGATCTTGGAATGACTTCTAGAGGATATAGTTTCTGTGTGAAAATTATTCACTGACCAGGCAATTAAAATGACATTGAACATTTTCCCAGGGTTGTCTTCTGTTTTTTTTTTTTTAAACCTGAGTAAGGCAGGTGAGAAGAACTTTTATAATTTATAGTAGTTAGAGTTACCAGATACTTTCTAAATACTTTTTTATGAACCCATGTGTCAAGAGGATCTCTACTAATTCTGCAGAATCTTCCTACCCACCACACCTCAACCATGATAGCACCATAAGTAGTACTCCTGCAGAGAAAGCTTCCACATTTGCTACTCCCTTTGCATCCAACTGCACAATGCACATACTCAGCAAAACTTTCCTTTTTTATTCTAACACTCTCGCCACTACACATTATACACACCAAGTGTGAAAATACCTCCATTCAATTCAAACCCACATGGCCACCAGTCCTGATAATGTCCCTTCCATTACCCTCAAACAATGTACTCCAGGCCTAGCCCCTATTCTTTGCAAAAGCTATGTCAATGTACTTTACATTAGCAAAGACTGACCATATCTGGCATGAGAATCTCCTAAGCTGTTCGACTATGAGCTTCATCTATCTCTCATCTCTTGGATTGGAAGTTTCCTGTCAGACTGCACAATTGCAGTGTTCACTGATGGTGTACCACAAGATTTGGTTATGTTCCCACACCCTTTCTCCCATATATTAACAACCTGCTTGCTGTCACCTCTACAAACACACACTGCTGTGCAGATGATACCACTCTTTACTTTCCCTTCACCTTACCCCCACAGGCATCATCAGCATTAAACACCTGACAGCAAACCTGCACTGCATCCATGAAGAGAAACTGCAAAAACATCCTCCAATGAGGACATGACAATCTAGACTTTTTAACAGCACAAAGACAAGTGTTGCTCATATCATGGAAACAATTTTGTACCTAATGCTCTCCAGTTAGTCTTGGACAACATGCAAATAAAACTCTGCAAATTCTAGTCCTCACAATCTTTGATAATCTTTCCTGGTAATCCCACTTACATAACATAGTTAAAACCTGCATCCCCAAAATCAAGCCTCCCTCTTGAGAGCCAGAAAGTACTTAAGCTCTGATCAGTTTCTGAACGTCCTGAAAGCTCAAGAAAGACCCATAATGGTATACTGCTCCCCACATCTGATACAGTGTTGCTGCTACACAAACAAGTGTCCTAGACTGCTTTGAAAAGAAGGTCACCTGACTGATTGATAAAGACTCATTCTCTAACATGATCAACTCTTCTTGCGTCACCCTTTACTGTGTCACATTGCCCTGTCTCTACCCTAGCCACTTTTATACTCCTTCCTCCCCAGAGCATCAACCTTCTAGAATACCCTCCTTGCCCATGTTTTTCCTGCAGACATCAGCCTACAGATGTTCAAATTTAACATAAACCATATTGGTCTCACTACTTGCGGGCACAAACCTTCCTCCAGACTAAGCCATAATTTTTTTTTAAATCAGTTGGTACCAGTATTTTATGTGCGGGTATAGCCATGTGGTTAAGAAGCTTGCTTCACAACCATGTGGTTCCAGATACAATCCCACTGTATGGCATTGTAGTAGCCCTCTGGCAGAGAACACACTCGTTAACCTTTGGCAAACTTGTCCTTATAG
>JAYRBU010484090.1:0-10474 GCA_036023795.1 Vulcanoctopus hydrothermalis
ATCTTCAGACCCGTAAACTGTCTCGAATGCGTGCAACAGATTAAAATCCGCTAACGATATGTTAGTGCAGACGGTGTGAAACCGGGCGACATATTAAGTCTAGGATCCAATTCTAGGTACGGTGTATTCGATGGCATTCCACACACTTTGCGCCTTTGCGAAATTTTACTCACAACGCTTTGATCAACCTGAAGCTATAGTAAAAGTCACTTGCCCAAGATGCCAGGCAGTATCATTGAACCCCCAAAACAACAAAATTGAAAAGCGAAGTTCTTAACCACACAACCACACCTGCGTATCTTAACAGCTTTATGGTCGGGATTTTCAATTACTTTGATGATGGACAGGCACGAAAAGCACCCAAGGACCAGGTGTTGGTGTTAAACCGGGTGATAGATTAAGTAGGCTACGGTGGGATTTCAGCTCAGAACATAAACCGTCAGTCCACCGCCATAGACTGGTACTTTATTTATATACCCCCAAAAGAACGAAATGTAAAGTTGACGTCGGCAAGATTTGAACTCAGAGTGCAGTGGGTGGGAACGAATTCCGCTAAGCATTCTGTCCAACGCTATAACGACTCTGCCAATTCGACGCCTTCATGGTTTGTTCTGCACCCAAAACGAAGAAAACAAAAACACAGAGAATCCAAAATGGCAGGTAGTTCTCCCCAAAAGTATATAAACTTTGGCAAACTTACGAATTTCACTGTTTATTTAATATTCTGTCAACTCGCTTATTGTTGTTTAGGCCCAGTTCAACACTGATTGAGTATAATCTATGACCGAAGTCATTACAGCTTTGACCATCATATGTTTTCGGGCAATGAGTAATTCTGACTACATTGTCCATAGTGTCCATTTTTAAGACGTTAGTGAATAAGTTGAGTGAGATTTGGCTACTATTTCTAGCAGATAGAGTGACTACGCGAAGACTCTTTCATTGACTCCTGTCACCTCGGTTGCTGTTGTTGTTGATCTTGTTGTTGATGTTGTTGTTGTCGTTGATCTCTTTGTAGTTGCTGCTGCTTAACCACAAGTCAGCCTTGATCGAAAAGAACCATAATGAAAGTAGGTCCAGCTGTGACCATCTCATCATTTGATAGGTATTCTGCTACCCGGGCGACATTATTCAATGTATCCTTTCGTTTGTATGCTGGTAGGGAAATTTTGGCTGCTATTTCAAGTATGCCGAGCGACCACATAAAGGCTTCCCTACTTTGTTCTCTCACGTCAACTCACTCGGCCTTCAAGGCGCTCTCATTGAATGAACAATGATTGTATTTATTAAACGTACCAGGACGTAAATATGTTGAACTGATAATAAAAAGAACAAATACGTAAAACGTTACAGACGTTAAATAAATAAAAAAACAATTTGTAAGTTGTGTTAAATATAAGTACAGAGGGTTATATACGTGCTCTTTTGATTACTTACCGTCTAGAAATAAAAGAACACAACCATTGATCGTACAAGCAATCATAGTAACCTCATGCTGCTTACAAGCAACATGAGTTCCAACTTTGAGTTTTATTTGGAACTTACTATCGTACTGACTGGCCACTTATAGTTTTTGAAACATTATCTGAAATCACACTTTTATTGGTAGAGATATTCTTTTGAAGTCAAGTGCAGTATTTTTGAGGGAAATAAGAACAAGTTTTCGCTTTAATCACAAATACATGAAAAGATTTGAAAAATATATTCAAGAAAAAAAAAAAGTAAAAGATATTTATTTTATTGTTTTAGCACGTACTGACAAACATTTTACGATAGACAATAAGGGATCCAGAGATACAATTTCTGTTGACAGACTTAAACGGGCATACACAGACGCTCACACACCCGAGCCACATCTACCCCCATCTTTTACTGTCACGCATACACCTTCTCCTTCTACCCCACCTTCACCTACATACGTAACCACGACCCGTTCCGGTCGCAGAGTCCACTGGCCCACAAGACTATGCAAAACAATTTTCATTTGAACTGGCCACACTAGAGCCTCCTTTTATTGTTTTTCTTGCATGCCTTTTCCTTATTTCTTTGCCATGTATATTATGTTTTCCTTTGCTGTCGACTTTTCAGTCTAGAAGGGGGGTACTGTAGCAGTTGTCTCCCTTTGATTGAGTGAATTATCTGTTGCAGCAAATTGTCTTCCCTTGGGTTGAGAAATCAACCCTAGGAGGCAGTAGCTATGACTTCCGGCTGCTCCTGATGAATACAGACTTTGGCCGACATCTCAAACCAGGCGGACGTATTTTCCCAACGCTGGTCGCACTCGCTCAACCAAACTGGACTACTACAACCATTCAACTGCTACAATCTTTTATCTCTTTTATCCAATAGCCTGCACACGTGGCTATTTCCACACGATTCATGTTGAATTGCCTACATAAATATCTACCACATATTTAAGCGTTTAAAGTCCTTGTACATGCAAACAGGTGTGAACACTCACTCGACTCAACGATAGTCAGGTATGTCTCTTATCAACTTTAACCGCTTCCATCAACGTATGGTTGGTTAGTAGAATGAACTACTTGAAGAATGATGCTGTGTAGTGCATTCTACTAACCAACCAACTTACTAAAAACCTAGAAAAAAAGACATTGGAGTTAATATAGAATGCTGACCAATATCTCGTTAGACTTTCAGATACAGTGGCTACACTGGTTCGTCCTTCTCTTAAGTTTGGCTGTGCTGTGAAGTTACTGAAGGTTAAACAAATCAGGAGTTTGACGAACCAGTCGCGCACAAACCAACAAAACTGATTGCTAATATCAAAAGTTCTCCAGAATCAACCTGCCAAGTATATGCTACTGAAGACCCAGACGAGACCAAATTGAAACGTAAATGTACACGCATATATAATGCCTGTTATGCGAACCACATAAACTCACGAACTATTAGAAACTCACGAAAGAAATGTGAGCGTTGAAGACTTGACAAGTCAATAGACTACATCTAACAAACCGAGTTCCTTACCATAGAAACTAATTACTTCTACTCAAAGATGTTGTGGAAAATAGTGTTGGTGGTTATGGAAGAAGAAAGGGGGAAAATGTACTGTAACCAGTCAGGGAGGAGGTAATTCCAAAGAAACTTATAGGCGCTGCAGAGCTGTTTTTAGGTGGTAAGGGGTGAGGTGGGTGCTAATAAAAATCGGTGTTAGTATATGAGTATGCGGTGAAGATAGTCAAAATATTTGCTAACGTTCGTGTCTAATAAATGTAAATTAATGTTAAAAAATGATATCGAACGAAACTCAGACCCGAAAAAATACGTAATTTCTCTGCGACGCCTAACATGTAGTATTCTGTTCCTGGGAGGTTTGGAAGGTGTTGATTAAAATTTGTATCGTATATAGTAAAATATCACTTATAGGATGACATTCTAAGAGAGAGAAACATTCGTCATTTATAAAACTTTATGATTTAACTCAATTTTCAACCCAGCCAGTCAGAATCTGCCGTTATTCTTTTGCCTATTCTCATTTCGGGAAACAATTTCCGCAGAAACTGCAATCAGATATATTTTTGTCTGTCCGTTCTTTATGATATTAATTTAATCTTTCTTGTGTCATTCCTGACCGTAGTAGATGTTGCAGGATTTGCCAATAAATGTTGGCAAATCTTATAAATCTCTGATATTGGCTGTTTTTTAATTCAGATAATCTACAATGTCAGCCAAGCAACAAACAGATGTTTGTTTCATAGAAACTTGAAATATCTGAAGTTGGGGTACCAAAGAATTAATGTCAATGTGATCAGCGTATATTTCCTTAATAAAATTGATTTATGATGAGATGTTCTCTTTGTTGATCGCCTTTAGAAGCAATGTCTCCAACCTTGAATACACATTGTAACTCACCTGATTAAAGCGTTGCTCGAAAGAATGGATTATTGTATCTATGGCCTCAAAATACAGATGTCTATAATGGTCTTGTGTTGTCTTTTGCTTCCGTGGTAATACAGGTTCTAAAATGAAATGGTGTGTCCCTACCTTCCGCACAATATCATCATAGAGGGTGTCAATTGAATCTTCATACCGCATATCGTACAAAACTTGTTTAATAATTTCAACCAACCTCTGTCCATCGACTGATGACATTTTAGCTACATACAGTGACTGATAAATTGTCTGCATACAAGTACAAGAGCTGGTTGAGATTTAGTTCGAAGAAGAAATTAAATGTTTCCATTTGGGCCTGGCAACCAATTATACGGTCCCGAACATTGGCATCCATTTGTGACTGTATACATTCTTGCCAATACTCAGATAGGACTGAATAATTATCAAGAATTCGTTGAAAGCAAGCAGCACGTACTGTCCATCTATTTAACCTCAAAGTTAAGATACCACCAAGTGACAATTTGCTATCAGACTATTCCATGTTTTTTTGTTTTTTGAACTCACGAAATAAATTCTCCCCTTTGGTGAATACTTGATTAGAGTAACTGTTATTCATCACGCCAGATAGTATGTTACATTGCATTGTAGTTTCCTTTACGCTTAGACGTAAAGAATATACTTGACAATGTGTTGCTAAAGCCTGTGGTTGAAGTTCCTCTAAACTCCAGTTTTTTCCCCATGCATGTAGCTTGCTCCGTCAAAGCATACCCAACTACAGTTTCATAAATGTATTTGCAGTTTTCCGAGCGTATCTATGATAACTGTTATTATAAATGTTGAAGACTTTGTGTCTGGCAAGCGATAAAAACCCAGAAATTTCTAATTGGTCACCAAGCCTTAATCGACCCAACGGACGCATAAAGTTAAGTTGTTATTTACCGGATGCATCAGTATATTCTTTAGCAATAATTAAAATCGTTTGAGCCTACTTCACCATGTAAATCTCTCATAACAATGTCAACCATTATATACATATTTTGAATATTGTGGTTCAGTCATCTTCCTGCACCAGTATTGTTGAGCCACCCCAGACGATCGGAATCATCTTTCCCTCTAAGTTGTACCAGGTTATACATGTTAGGTGACACTTCATCATTTCCTTGCGACAAAGGAAGTGCAAATACTTAATAATTTATATTGTGCATTTACGATTTGCAGTTTCAACTAACAACTATCTAACGCTATCGTATTTCGGAATCAGCACTTCCATTTCAGTAGCAGTGTAAGTAACATTCAGAGAGTCGATGTTCCTCAAAGCGCTGGCGAGTTTTTTTCCAATTACAAAATCCTTCTGTAAAAAACGCATTTTCTTTTCATTTAACACGGGGCAGTATTGAATTTTCATTTTACTTTGCTCAGAAAAACAATATGCATGGTCATAGGTTTGGTCATAATGAATGAAGTCAAAAGTAGTGAACCAAATTGATTAAAAAGAATGTTTCTGGTTGCCAAATGTCCGCTTCGGAAAATTACAATTCACTGGTTGATTTAAGAGAATAATAGAAGCAAACTTGTGGAAGGTTTCGTTGGCTGGTTGTGTTGATAACGTCCTGTAGTACACAGTTCCACATGGTACTGCATCATCAAATTAATATGAATCATTGAACTATATATTGTGAAAGTGAGCTATTTTTGTGTTATCACCTATGTTTCTTACCTGTAAATTTCCTAATAAATAAGCTGCAAAGAAACTACTTTTAAGCATATATTCCTCAAGCATTAGAGGACTTAAACAAATTTTCTACAGGATGTTAAAGAGTTAAAAGTTAAGAGTTAATATTTGCACGCCCCAATTAACATAACTGTCAGAAATGCGGGTCACACCCGAGATAGATTAGTTCGGTAATCTATAGTAGGGATCTGGAAACAAGGCCAATAATTACCCCAATTGGGGTTAAATTTAACAATGTTGTGGGATTATACATGTGCCATGAGAGACAGACACTTTTTCAGAATCTCAGTATTTAATCATGAAACGAATAAATGCTTTTATTGCTTGACACTTTGCGCTGATATTTTTACATATATTTTCTTAATTTTCTTTTGTTACATAAACGTGTAACTATGGTGAAATAGCTATCCTAAATGCTTAGAATATTTCAAGTTAACCTGTTTTTGTTTGAAAGCTAATACTTTTTTTAATTTATTTTTTCTCTCACGTAAGTTCACTGTCATAAGAGTAAATCTATATTTTTATCTACAATTTTATGTCAAGTAAGGATTGAATGAATCTAGAGTATTTACACTTTATATATAAAATAGTAAATAAATAAATAAAAAAGATAGATAATATAGTACCAATATTAGGTCGAACCAGGATATAAAAAAATATACTTTTTATTAGTTTGAATCGAGCATAAATTATTAAAGCCGAGAATTAACTGATTATCAATTGATAAAATAAATAAAAATAAAATTATATAAATGTCTTTAAATAAAAAAAAAGATATATTTTGTTATGAATAAATAGTGTCTTCTACTATAGCCTTGAATTGACGAATGCCTTGTAATCGAAATTTGACAGACTGAAACTGTGTTCGTTGTATGTAAGGGCGTGTGTGGGTGGGTGTATGTGCGTAGTGCAGTTTTGTAGGTGTGCGTAGGTGTGTGTGTGTGCGCGCGCGCGTGTGTGTCTGTATAATGGTGCGTCAGTGGAATTTGCCTGAAGCATCCGGGTTTTATATCCCAAATGATTCGTTGAAATGAGATCTTTATCAATGCACAAGTAACCGTTGAATTTCTGTCATGTAATAAGCTTTCTCGCTAAAATCAACAAACATATAATTGACATATCGTCACCACTCTGTAAACCAATGATTAATTAGCAAAAATAATGAATTTGGCAGACAGACGGAACTTATTCCGTAAAAATAAATAAATAAATTACTGGATTTCAGTGCTTTACCAAAGTTTATGCTAATAATTGTTTACTCAATGCTACCTTAAACATTACTAAATAAACAAAAAAGACAACGTGAGAGCCACTGTGCAGTCACAAGACCTCATAGAAATAGTAGACATATCTACCTTTAATCACAACCTAACGTGTTTAAAAAAAGGACACATTATTGGAGAATGTATTAAGAGATAAACAAAAATAAGTTATTGTCACCGCTGGAAAACTTTTGATCATAGGCTATCTGCGCGATCAGTGCTGACCTGAGGCTGACGAAGAGCTTTCCTCGAAACATCAGTAGTCGCGTCTCTTAACGGCATAGAAACTTATCCAAATTTGCCTAGCTTATGTAAAATGACGTATCCCAACGTACACCACTGCAAGTTTCCTCAGACGTTGGAGTTTTATTTGGCGAATTGGCAGAGTCGTTAGTGTGTCGGACAGAATACCTTGCGTTATTCTTTCTGTTCCACTGCGCTCTGATGTTCAAATCCCGCCGAGGCCAACTTTGCCTTTCATCCTTCCGGGGTCGATAAAATAAAGTACCAGTCAAGTACTAGGGATTGCTGGCCTTGTGCCTAAATTAGAAACAATTATTATTATTGTTGTTGTTGTTGTTGTTGTTGTTTCAATGGTGGTTCGGTAGAGCGTTGGCCTTGCCCTGTTTAGTTACGTCCCTTTACGTTCTAAGTGCAAATCCCGTCGAAGTCGACTTTTCATCCTTCGATGAAATAAATACCGATCCAATCCTGAATCGATACTACACCCTCTATTAAAATGTATGGTCTTATGCCTATGTTAGTCACATATTATTATTATTATTGATTATTTATGTAAGAAATTATTATTATTGTTGTTGTTGGTGTTGTTGTTGTTGTTTCTTATCTTGGAAATACGTATTACGCATCGCTCTGTGTTTGGATTATATATTGTTGATATTTAATAATAAAAATTCGATGTTTTTTATTCTGTGTTGTGAAAGGTGAAAAGTTTATTTTTAATTTTTTTCGTCTAGTTTTGAGAAAATTACATTCTTAACACTTTTTGGCTTAAGTTGCTTACAATCAACTCAAAACGACGACGAAAAATAGAAGAGGTAACGCTCCTTCAAAACCAAACACAGACCCAAAATGAATTCTCTTTCTCATCCTCATTTTCCTTCTTCTTCTCAAACTGACGAGTAAATTATTTTCGTCTGTTTTGAGAAAATGACATTTCTTAACAACTTTTTGATATAAGTTGCTTACAATCAGCTCAAAATGTCGATGAATGATAGAAGTAACGTAACGCCCCTTCAAAGACAAACACAGAAGATAAACAAATGGGCAAAAATAGTGAACAACAGGGTACATATTCTGAAACAAAAGAGAAATTATTCTCATTGATGCTAATGAGAATGATTTTGGTGACACTTAGCAATAACAACAATAACAACAGCAATAACAACAAAACAACACTTACAAGCATACACAGGTTTTGTCAAACGAGGGTAATTCCATATTTTTTAATGCTAGCAATTTGAGTAGAAGGCCAGTCTCGTCTTTTGCAAATGTGATTTGTAGCAGACGAACTTTTGATACGGGGCATTTAGATGAAAGAAAGACAGCGTGGCAGCACTATGTTACAGAAACAGATGTGTTTCTACCTGAGGCTATCACGCAGTCACGCGAGAGAAGGAATTTAACTTATCTGTGGACTGCTAAAGCCACATGGGCTTTCATTGTGCCCTCCAAAGCACAGTTGGAAGCAGCCCTTGCCGATATATGGAGTGAGATCTCCCACATCGGTCGAGGAAGGCTATGTGGCAATTTATGCTTTGTTTTCAAAACTGAGGACGGGGTGAAAAGCCAAGCTGAGTTAATACGCCACAAGCCTGCTCATAAACTAATCTCACAGTATTTGGGATGAAGAAATACGAGTGCCACCGTAAAAGACATCGGAGACGATGTTGATCCCTGGATCGTAGTTACTTTCGTGACACAATATAGAGAGGTGGTCAGCGCTTGTATGTTTGTATGTGTGTATGCCCATAACTTATATGTATACTTTCATTTACCATATAATTTATAAAATGTTTTATAAAAAATTAGACCATGAGTACTTTAAGTTTTAAGTGGCCAGTGAGTCTGGATATTAAAAAAACTTTCAACAATATATAAATATATATAAATGTATATATAAATGTGTGTGTGTGTGTGTGTGTGTGTGTGTGTGTGTGTGAAAACTCCACCCCTCGGAATTCTCTACCTGCTCATGTTTTTCATTCATACATCATCTACTGACAAGTGTTCAAACGGAATATCAACCGTATACATTTCATCAGTCACAGAGCTTCTGTGAAGGTCATCGCCACTGTCTCTTGACTAAACAATAACAACTATGCACCAGTTCACCGAGAACGTTGAACCTGAGTACTAAAATGAAATAGTAAGTAATAGAGGCTCCTTTAACTTAATTTCATGATTATACCAACGTAATAGCTTTTTATTAAAATTTTCCGGGGCTATACCTTAAGATAGTCAGACTAAACCACATACAATAATTAAGTATGATGTTTGTTAATTTTTTCTTTTAGTGGTGTGGCCCGATTAATGATGAGCAGTATCTCATGTGGCCCCGCTGGTCGAAAAAGGTTGGCCATGCCAGGAATATACCATACAATCACACAAAAAAAATACCGTGACGTGAACTACACGTACCTACATAACAGAAAATTAGATCGATTAAAACGGGTAACAGGAAATCTCATCCAAATACTTCAATGAATACAAAACAACAACAGCAGTGATAACAGACTGCACAAACTCAAACCCAAATTTCATAAGTAACAAATTCTGATGTCTTCCAAATTCCACCGCACTTTATGAGGTATACACCACATTTATCAGAAAATGTTGAAATATAATCCAGATCGAAATTTAGATAATGGCCACCATCGAAACTAATGGAGATGGAAGATAAAAATTACAAAGTAAAGTTGAATGTAATCACTATTATTTTTTAAGTAAATGATCTCCCCTTTCTCCAACAAAGGGCTCTGCTTGAAACCTTACGACAAACTAACATATCTCATAATTTTCTTTTACTGAAAATAAAATAACCAGCTAATTGTAGTCAGTTATCCGGCCGATGAAAATATCATGAGGGAATACGAAAGATTCAGGGCATGGCTTTCGACTGTGTCTAACATGAGAATCTTCTGGTAAATGTTCTCCTCTATGGGCCCCATCCATCTTATCCCATGGATCGGACTGTCTTGTGAGATAGCTTTAACGCATCTTATTTTGACAGAGCTCTCTCCTACCTATAATCTACCATCTCGGGTATATGCCAGAGTTATATTATGTCCCCCACACTCTCCATTCTGTATAAAAGGGAACTCCTCGATTTCTCTTCTAACTAAACACAATCATTTACAGAGGATGCCATCACTTCTCATTAATATTTCGTACATAGATATCATCTACATGCAACCTTCTCACTTCACGCCAGGTATACACTACTTATATGAACAGATACCTTTAAAACATCCCCCAATGGGAACATGATCACATAGTTTCCTTCAACAGCACCCAAGAAATGCAGTCACTGCATGTTTCAAGAAAACACACCTACAATAATACAAAATATATTTCTCATGCTGGGGGAAATGGACATTCTGAT
>JAYRBU010488031.1:0-10432 GCA_036023795.1 Vulcanoctopus hydrothermalis
GACTCACTCACCTCTCCTCTTCCTGACACCCATATTGTGTCCACCACCCCCATGCCCTGCACTAAATACTATGCCTAGTCCTGGGCATTAGACCTCTGGAATTCCTTCTCTGCACATGTTTTTCCGACAACTGTTCAAGAGGAACATTAATCACGTCAATCTAACTGATCTCGGAGAACATAGAAAGACATGGGCACTGCCCCTTCTCCCAGATGAATCCAATAATAATAATATAATAACAATTTCTTTATAGGAAACAATGGCCATTAGATAGAAATAAAACGTTATTCATGGGGGTTACAAAAATGTGTGGGGATGGACAAGACAAAGTTATATAAACGAGGGAGGGGTAAAGACATTATACATTGGTCATCAGCTGCTGACACAGAAGACAAGGTGAGGTTTTTGGCTATCCTTGTAGCTGGGACCAGTGGTTTTCTGGAGACAGCAGTTTCTGGATCCTACTGTTGTTGCTCACTCTGCTGCTCTCTTTTCTCCTCTGCCTTTCCAGCTACTCAGGGCAGACCCAATCACATGTCATTTTTGGTCATCTTGGGACTCGCAACCTGCTCGTACTGCACCACAAACGTAGCAACAAGCCAAGAGTCAATGTCTCTGGCTGTGACCCTTATGTTTCGCTGTTTCATATATTGTGGCACAAGCCTGTGGGCAAATGTGTAGCACACCAACTCAGTCTGTTGCCTCACCTCATCCTTGATCGATGGAAACAACAATATTCCATATATCAGCCTGGTATTCTTTCAATCGGTACTTTGAAGCATACTGAAAAACCTCTCCACTTTTTGATAGGCAAAGGTATGTCACTTTTCTCCTTACCCTTTCTTGATAAAATCGTCAGGTAAGGAGGCAGATTTCCTGACATACCAGTCCCACATTCTTTTTTCTTTTCCTGAGAGTTGACCAATATTCAGAATTGTTGTTTTTTTTGCATGCAACGTTGGCAAAAGATTTGCTGTCTTTTTGCAATCTACATTGTTGGTTGCCATTTGTAAAATTGTTATTTTTTCTGTGTTGTGTAAATGTTTGTGTTCACTTGTTTAAGTGTTGTCATTTTTTCTTTCTCTTTGTCAAATTTGGTTTTTAAATTCATGTTCATGTTTACAAAATGTTTGATGATCTGTTCAAAATGTTTGGGGCTGGAATCAGTGCTACTTCCTTTTGTGATATTATCACTCACTGCTACCCCGGATTAAAAAGAAGAAACCATCTTTAAATATTTGTAAGGAAAACAAATATCTTTAAAATTGAATAAATGCTTTAAAAAAACAGAACAAGTAATGGGGGAGACCTCCAAAAGTTCCAGATCCCAAAAGGGATTTTTTACATCAAATGAAACATGGTAATTCAATGCTGAAAGTGAGCAAGGTACATCTGATGTTAGCAAAAGAAAAAGCAAACAACAACAACAACCACGATGACAATGATGATGATTTCATTTATTTGCCACAAGGACAACAAACGAAGGAGACATTACAGAGATAGGTTACAAAATGTGTGTAGGTTTACATAGAAATCGATGAAAAAAAGAAAGAATGAAATAGAAAGGTATACAAATATGTGATAGAGTCCCCAGAGAGAATGACTGCTTCCTTGGGCCAATTAAGGAACCTCACAGATCCAACATTACCCTGATGACCAAGGGCAAGTGCCTTCTCTCAGATGTCATTCTCTCGCCTACAGGTGCATGCTAAGAGTAGGCCCATTCACTCAGGCCATATTCACCAGTGTCAACTTTTAACAAATTTACTAGAGGAGAACACCTCCCTCTCCACCCTCACCTTTCAAAGTGGAACTTAGAAAAGTCGACGAGGGCTTGGCTGAAGAGGAAAATATCTGCCTTCAATCCTTTCAGTTGTATCCACCACACAATCTCTTTCGCCATAGCCACCAGATGGAGGAAAACTGCCTGCTCTTCTTGGTTAAAGGCAGCAGGATGATCTTTACGATGGACTTAGTTGATAGCCAGATCCATCCTATAAGTGGCAACAGTTGTTCGATATAACTCCGCAAGTCAGTAATGCATGCAGAATGGTTTCGTCGCTCTGCGCGCATCTTAGACTGATGGCACTACCATACCAGTAGAGTTTATCTCAAACTGGTAATGCCTCTAGGTAGCACTTTCAGGCCAAGGATTTCTGGAAGTTATCCATAGTCCCCGGGTCAAGTCCTCCAGAACAGACCAGACCAGACCAGACGGTTCATACTCGTCGATGCACAGTTTCCTTGAGAATGTCGTCACTCTTCCCTACCATTAATCTTCTGTAGATTGCTAACCTGGAAGAGGGTGTTAGCAGCAGATGGAGCATCTGGCCAGCAGAACACAACCCTTCCACAAGAAACGGAAGAGCAGATACTTTAATTTGGTCAGACAAAAACTGGAGCAAGGCTCGATGGTCAGGCTGTAAATTATAATAGAGGCAATCACCACCTCTGCCTGACACTTTCAGAGATAGCTTCCTCTCAGCCCATTTCTAGGTGAGACTGGCCACCCTGCTCATAGCTCCCAGTTCCTATCCAACTGGAGTTCCAAACTGAACCAGATCCCAAGCAGTTTAACTGATCCATTGGTCCAGCACCCCACGACACTGTCTGAGCTGTAAACCCACCAACTTGTCCAGGTTAATTTTTGCTCCTGTCACCATCTTGTATTCCTTTAGGACAATGCTAACCACTTTGACATCCGTGGTGCCGGCACAATTATGGTGACGTCTACATATGCAGTCACAGCTCTCCTGCATCTCACTTCAAACGGGATGCCCCTCAACATCTTTAATTTCTATAGCAGTGGCTCAAGAGTCAGTAATACAGAAAAGATGAGAGAAGACACTCTCAACAGACCGAGTGTGTGATCAAAGTGGTTCCGAGAGGTGGTCATTTAGTCTGACCACCAGGAGATGCCACTGTACATTGAAGTAATCCAGCCTCTAAAAACTGGACCAAAACTGGCTGCTTTGAGGACAGCATTCAAGTAGCAATGGTTGACCCCATTGAAAGCTTTTGATTGATCTAAATTGATCAGAGGCCCGGCAAAGCCAGGTTTGTTGCCAATTTTCTCTATGATGTAATTCATGAGGTGGAGGTTGTCATGGATAGATTTGTTTAAGACCACATTAGCAATGACAAGCATCAATCTCTTTGCTGGCACCTTGGCCAAAACCTTAAAATCTGCGATCAGCAGTGTTATGAGCTGGAAATTATCAATGACATTCCCCTTGATTGCATCCTTCCTTAGCAGCCCAAACATTCCCTGGCTCACAGAACTGGGAATTCTCAAATTCTGCTACCAATAATGGGAGACGTGTGCCAAGATGTTACCGAACAAGTTTGGCATGTATGCATAAAGCTCGTAGGGTAGACCATCTAAACCAGGCGATTTGCTACTTCCACGATCACCAGGTTTTCACAGCACCTCGCGTCTTCTGCCAAGGGTCACAACAGGCTGTCGAGGTAAGCCCTAAAGTCCTTACCGTCTCTGCACCCATCACTCACTCTGAACAGTTGAGCGAAGTGCCGATGGAAAGTTACACACATCTGTTTGGAATCGAGCAGCACGCACCCGTCCCAGTCCGTCAAAGACCGAATTGTGGCTTTGTTGTCATGTTGCGCCTCCACCAGCCGGGCTATCAAGCTGCTCTTCTTCTGTCGTGTTTTAGATCATGTACCTCAGCTTTGACAATGCAACCTTTGTGTTTCACATTGAAGAAACAGGTGCTAGCATGTTGGTCGCGATGCATTTCCTAATTGCCTCTACTAATTTGATCATATCCAGCACCGCTGACTCAAGAGCAATATGAAGTTGGAAATGTCGAAAGCAGGGTATTTCGGTTGTCAAGCCAACATGACCTCAAGTTTTCTTGTACATAATTTATGGAATCCTCTTTGATTGGAATAGAAAACTCCTTTGGTTTTTTTAAACATGAAGATTAAGATTATCAGGTGGTAGTAAGAGTCACCCTCCCGCTAAAATCTAATTTTCAGTTGTAACAAGAGTACAAATAATACTTCAAATCTTCCTTTCTATTCGTACCAGTTGGAGCTCATTTACCTCCCTTGTTTTTAATTTTTTATCATATTTGTTGTTTTTATATACGCACGTTGCCTTTACTGTTCGGAATTGCCGTACCGTTTATATTCCCATAATTCTTTAATATCTATTTTTAGTATTGTTTTATAAATCTAAGTAGTACCCACAACTGAAATATTAATGGTTCTTCGTCTTACTTTAATTGTTTATTTACACGAGGAGCATGGTCGCAACGGTGAGATATTAATTTACTATAATAATGTTCCTATCCCCCTCCCCACTTTTTTAAAACTCAAAACATGCTTTGTTGAATTTATGAGTGTGCTTGCGTCCACACACGCATACTTGTAGTTTAGGAAGTTAAATTCAGACAGACCCAGCCACCGAAAATGACTGTTCAATGTCCTTCACATCAGGGCCGGGTGTGTTATGCCGAAACGATTCAGAAGTAAAATGAAAAACCGAAATGGAAACGTCGATGTACTTAGTTTTTAGCATTTTACTCGTGTTTCAATAACACAAAGGCATTCCAGCCATGACCATCCAGTCAAATATACATATCAACTGGATGGTCACGGCAGGTTTATGAAGCACAAGTAAAATTTTAAAAAGTATATGTCCTTGTAGCAGTGTCGTTTCCGTTTCAGTTTTTCATTTTACTTCTGAATCATCTCGATATATAATGTTAAGGGTGAGGATTTCATGTATACATGCCTGGGTTGTTATTTAGTCCCATGTCAGCCCTACGATCAACGGAATTCCAGCTGGACCATCCCGTCCTTTATTCACTATTTCTAGGACTACATTATCACGTGTGTCCTCGTTTTAAACATAGTAGAGGTGTGATTTGAGGGAGGTTTGGCTGCTATTTCTAGCTAGTAGGGACCACATACAAGCTCCCTCGTCTCGTTCAGATGTTGCTGTTTAGCCCCAATGGAGCTTACCTATGATCAAAGGCATTCTAGTCGAGACCGTCCTGTCCTTTATTCAGTGTTTCAAGGACTTGATTATCTCGTGTGCCTTCATGTTTTAAAACAATAGGGCTGTGATTTGAGGGAGATTTGGCTGCTATTTCAGTCGAACGACTGCTAAGACCTGGAAGAGGGTGTTAGCAGCAGATGAAGCATCTGACCAGCAGAACACGATCCTTCCACAAGAAACGGAAGAGCAGATACTTTAATTTGGTCAGACAAAAACTGGAGCAAGGCTCGATGGTCAGGCTGTAAATTATAATAGAGGCAATGTAGGCTTTCACCACCTCTGCCTGACACTTTCAGAGATAGCTTCCTCTCAGCCCATTTCTAAAATAGAGGGCTTTGTGCCAAGTGAAAAGAATCGAAAATGTAAAACTATTTGTTATGGCCGCATATAGATCATTGTTTGGACCCCTGCAATAGGCATGGCGTTATGTCCTTGAACATAGGACATAACTAGCTGAATATAGGTACCACTCTATTCAATTGCCGGAGCTAGTCAGAATTATAGACATGTCACAAATTGATGATTTAATTTTCAGTAATATGTTTGAGGAAAGTTCTGCAACTTGTTTCCTTTACCCCTCTTATGTTTTGGCAACTAGGTTAGCATGAATTACCTTTTTCGCCTTTTTAAATTTCACTACCTCGCCTCCAAATAATGATAATGTTGTTGTTTAGTACCAGGTCAACCCTGATCAAAAAAATCCTATGATCAAAGCCATTCCAGCCATGTCTATCCCGTCTTTTTATAGGTATTTAGGTCTACATTATACAATGTTTCTAAGATTGTAGGGCTTGATTTTAGGAGTCCGTACCATAGTAAAGAAGAGGGGTTGACGTTTGCAGATCATCTGCGACTGTTGAGAACAATGCGGTTTATGTTCAGCTTGAACATCTGTAAATCGACGTCAGCAGGAAAAACGGGAGTGGGGAGGGAATTTCAAAGGGTTGACATTCTGGAGAGGAAAGATTAGAAAAACTGTTTAGTGTAGGGCCTGGGCAGTGAGACTTAGTGGCGGTGATAAGAGGAGAGGTAGGTTAGTTGGGTGGAGGTGATATGCAGTTAGCTGGTTTAGTGGTAAAAGAGGCAGAGAGTTTGTCTGTGTGTCAGAGGTTATAGTATATTGGTGAAAGAGCCAATCAGTCAAATGGTCTTTTTATGGATGCAGATTAGGATACATGTGTGCATAGAAGCAGCACTGTCCAGATGTGAGAGAAGTACTCCGTTGTATGTAATATGTGAGCTTTGTAAAGGGTCAGTTATTGATCAAAGCTGAAATGTTTTCTGGCCTTGAAGAGGAAGGATAGTCTTTGTGATGCAGTTTCCACTATTTTATGTATGTGCAATTGCCAGGAAAGATCAGAGATTGTGAGACAGCATTTGTGGCAGCTTTGAGAGTTTTAATTGCATGTTGTCCAAAACTAATGAGGTGAGGTACATGATTATTTCCTTAATACAAGCAGCAATTATGTCTTTGTGTTGCTGAAAGTAACATAATTGTCAAGTGCCCATTTGAGAATGTTTACAGATCTCATTGTCTTTCAAAAACAGGGAAGGACACATTGGATAATGTAGTCTGGGATACACAATACCTCGGACAAAAAAGACGGGAACATCACAGCTGGAATGCCTTTGATCATAGATCTGTCTGCTTAATTAGGGCTGACTTACGGTTGAACAGCAACGACTGTCTTTAATTGTAGATCTGTTTGATCAGGGCTGACCTGGAGCTAAACAACAACAACAACAACAACAACAACAGTGCTTGTACTGCTGTTGTTCATTAACGTTTTTGGTCAGTTTCTGTTAGTTCCATAAACTCATTGCCCTAGTGTCCCCATTAAAAACATTAATGACAATAACAGTTTTTATGACACTATAGTAGGTAATAGCAATACAGTAACAATTAATTTCACAGTTTATTAAAAATCTAATTACATCTGTGTAATCTAATAAAATTGATAAATCATGATCCAGGTACATCAAGGTGTCAAAATTTGATACATGTTTCATTTAACAATGACATTGAATATGGTAGATGAAATGTTTTGTACACTACTTTAATACCAACCAGCCTGAGACTGACCATACTAAAGTGTTCATATTTAAATTAAAATCCTGATGAAAATTCCATTATAACATAAATGATATTGTGAAATTTTAGTTGGTCAACACCAGTTTAATATAAACAAATATAAATATATTGTATAAAACCCCTTCAAAATCTTGATTATATTGAAAATAAATTGAAATACATAAGCAGTCTATTTATTAGAAATATATTCACAAAAGGGTTAATGTCCCTTTGGTAATTCCTTCACTGTTACCTTGAGGTGATATGGAGACATTGATTTACACATTTGCTGTAGCTGGTCATCATAATCAGACCTCACATGGACAACTCAATAACTGCAAAAAGAAAATCAAATTGAATGTTGCATAATATTTATATAATTTTTGATATCATTTTTCAATGTGTTTTCTATTTTTGTTATTCATTTTCTAATTTCAGAAATTTGAAAACACACCAGTAATGTGAAATATTTTTATTGGAGTGAAAAAATGTTTTCAAGAACATTTCAAAAATGGATTTTGCTAAATACTCTCAAGCCTTACCGAGCTTTTTCCCAAAGTGGTCGATTTTTCCACATAATATGTCACATACATACATCAGAATTCTACAATGTCAAACCATCTTGCTGTTTTCAGTTACTGACTGGACTTAATAACAAGCTGTTTGTATATAACCAGAGGTATTTGTCTTCTTTAGAAGACCACCAAGAGAATGATAACAAAGATGATGATATTAAATTTTCAAAATTCAGGAAGTTAAATGGAAGCAGTCATCTTTTTAATTTCAAAGAAAAACTTGAATCTAAATGCATAGTAAAAATGACATCAGAGGACTGGTGTAAATTAGAGAAAGACATTCTTGAAGATAATGCTAA
This sequence comes from Vulcanoctopus hydrothermalis, assembly GCA_036023795.1. Lineage (NCBI taxonomy): Eukaryota > Metazoa > Mollusca > Cephalopoda > Octopoda > Octopodidae > Vulcanoctopus > Vulcanoctopus hydrothermalis. The sequence goes on from JAYRBU010488031.1 coordinate 7,972, forward strand.
CTTGAAAATATCCTGGGAAGGTTACTGTATGAGCTTGATGAACAGTAACCATTCGGTTGAGCTTGGTGTCTCTCTTGTTGATTATTTAAAGAGCCACGGTCGGTCACTCAATATTGCAACTACTACAATGTTTATGTCGTTACTTAGTAACAGAGCATCACCTGACGACCAACAAACCATATTGCAATTGTATCAACAGTTGTTAGACTATACTGGTGGTTTGTTAGATAGCCAGTCTATTAAATATATGATAAAGGCTTTGTGCTGTACTGATAGTTGGAAGAATTGCTTTAAGCTGTTATCCACACTGGAGTTGACTCAACCGACACTTCCCAGACACTACACTTCCATCATTCTTGCTGCAATACGTACTGCAGATATTACTAGTTGCGTACTTTTGTTGCACAAGGTAGGCTCAAAAGGTTTATCTCCAACAGAAGAAGTATATTTGGCCTTTTTGAAAGCATGTAAAAGTAACAGTAAGTTTTGTGTCAATGATTTGTTTCACCTAATGAATAAATACAGATGGGTACCCAACAAAGATATTCTAGTTGCTATTATACAATATTTAAAAAGGTAAGAGTAATATTCAATTTTTTTGCTGTTGTGTTAATAAAGTTGCTTTGAAATTGTGCACAATTTGGAGATAAGAGAAAAACTACTTTTTAATATAATCATTTGTGTGCAGTGTGTGTGTGCGTGTGAAAACATTGCCGATAAAATGAAATTCCACTTTACATTGCTAATATAGATACTGTCTATTTAAAAACATTGCTGATAAAATGAAATTCCACTTTACATTGCTAATATAATACTGTCTATTTGGGAAATCGGTATTAACACAAATTACCTCCCTTAGTTTGCTTGCAGTACTCAGTCATTTCACCACTTATATATACATATTCCAAACAAAATTTGTTCTCTTATCTGCTAAAAATTATTTCTGCTATAACTGATTCACTAGTATGTATTTAACACTATAAGTATCAGCTTTTTTCCTGAATCAATGACAGAGTCTCTTCTGCTCAATATAGTAGCCAAATATCCATCAATAAGTACCTGCTGTCTTTACAATAGGACAACATGGCACACAGTTAACACAATATGGACATTTTTAGAAATACAGACTGAATACTTTGTTTGACTGGCTACTTCTGCATCGTGGGTCTTTCTCAGATCTTAAATATTCAGACAAACAATATGTCTCATAATAAAGACAAGATGGCTGTGGCTAGAATGCCAATTGAACAATTTTTGAAATGACAACTTTTTTGTTGTAGAGCTATTGGGGCAGAGTTAACTGGAGCTACTCAACAATTTGACTGTTTGGCCCTATCGTTTTTGTGTCAAGTGTTAGCACAGAGGATTGAATACTTACAATGCCAATCATAGACACCTAAGTAAAATAGGTACCATGTTAGCTGCTTAAGCAGTGGTGAGACTGTATAACTCGTGTGGTTTGTTTGCTTACTAAGCTCCATCGTCCCCTAAGCAAAACATGCAACAAGGAAGGCAAGGTGAACAATAGAGTACCTGACCACATCACAAGAATTGTTTTGAATTTTATATTTCACCCATGCAACAAAAATAGTATTTCTTGCTAAGAAGTTTTGGAAAGCCTGAATTTAGTTCAAAATGTTTCATATATATGTTAGCAAGGTATTGAGTATGTATAGATTGTTTGTCTGTGTAATAATGTCTAATTTTATATGTATATATGTGTTGATATATTAATATGTGTCTGAAGAACTGCAGTGTCGATTGGATAGTGTTTTCCTCTTAGAGAAATAGTCACATGTTCACATCCTGTCACTGGTGCTATGTATGTTGTGCATTCCTTGGACAGCATTGCATATCTTTTTTGCCAATTTCTTGTTAGAAATAAGAGCTGATAAGAAGAGAGAGTATGAGAGAACAAACCAATTGTGGAGTGCTTAACTAACTGGTAGTTTTTAATATTTATTGAATTGTCCTTTTATACAACTTAGCCTTTGTGAAATTCCATAATTTTTTATCACCGATATTGAAAGAAAGGTCATTGATCTTACCTTGTAAAATCTGTTAAAGAGCTGCAGAAAATGTTCTAAACCCGAAAGAGTCTTTAATTTTTCATCACCGATATTGAAAGAAAGGTTATATGTTTGTGATAATATATCTAATTATGCTATTAAATTATTGTAATTGTGTTACAGAGATGGAAACAAGGAATGCTGGTCTGAAGCATGGATCAAATTGAATAAAGGGTAACTATTTCTTTTTTAGTATATCTTTGAATCTCTGTTATGGTATAGATGTAAAATTTGCTGAGTATTTCCATGTCATTTCCTTGTGATCCTAGTATCAACTGATATTGAGAGTGTAAAGTGCTCATCTATCTGAAACAGGTTTTATAGCGGTTGCTGTTTATCGTCATCATCATTTTACGTCCGCTTTCCTTGCTAGCATGGGTTGGACGGGTGAT
>JAYRBU010489010.1:0-10430 GCA_036023795.1 Vulcanoctopus hydrothermalis
GTTGTTAGTGAAAACGAAGGTCTAAAAAAAAAGATTACGGAATTAAGAACAGAATTAAGTAATAATCAATACGCTGAAGAAGGTAAAAAACCAACTGATTTTAATAGTGTTGAGGATACTGAAAAGGTGAAAGAGAAGATAGGAGAGATAGTACGGGAAATAGATAAATGTATAATACAAATAAGTAAATAGGATTTCGTATATTTTTTAAGATGGAGAAATTATCGGTAAAGATTAAAATAGCTAACAGGTATTACCCTTTAACGATAGATCCTGAAGAGGAAAAAGATATACGCAATGCTGCGGAGATAATAAATAATATGATTACTGAATTTACCAAAAATTATAGGGTAAAAGATATGCAAGACTTATTGGCAATGGTTGCGTTAAAAACAGCCTCCAACAAAGATGCTATTGACGTTAATAGTACAGACGTATCAGAGGAAGTAAAAACATCTTTAGCAGCTATTAATAGTGATATTAAGGCCTGTTTATAATCGTTCTTTAACAAAATACAGCATTTAGGTTTTACATTTTTTTGTAAGAAGTGTAAAAAAACCCGTATGAAATTTCTGTTTGATAAACTAACAGTTTACCTATTAGGAACAAAGTTCATTGATAAAGAAAAACAGGCCCCTTGTAACCCCTTTTTTGGGTATTTACATTTTTGTAAACGTGGGAAGTTTGAATTTAACAGGCCGTTCCTTATATTCTTTTTTAAGAGTTTATCTAAACCTTTTTTGTGCGGGTTTTTTTTGTTGTTTTGAAGGCGTATATAAATTAAAATTAAAATGGAAATATTAACTATTATTGCTATAATAGCAAGTTCGGTAGTAACTTTAATTGCTACAAGTGTTTTTTTCAAACAAAAGACCAAAGGTAAATCCAGTCAGCTTTTGCTAGAGGCAGAAGCAGAAGCAGAGGTATTGAAAAAAGAAAAAATATTACAGGCAAAAGAGCGTTTTCTTCAATTGAAAGAAGAACACGAAAAGGTAATTAACTCTCGAGAAAAAAAGATGTCTGAGCTGGAGTTTAAAGTAAAACAACGCAATGATGCTTTATCTAATAGAATGGAACAGTTTACACGAAAAGAAAATGAAATCTCTCGTGTCAAAGAAAAAATTAATACCCAGTTAGAGGTTATAGCTACCAAACAAGAAAAATTAGAAGACGGTTATAACAAACAAGTTAAAGCATTAGAAAATATATCAGGGTTATCAGCAAAAGATGCTAAAGCGGAACTAATAGAAACGCTAAAGGCTGAGGCAAAGACAGATGCTATGGCACACATCCAAGATATTGTTGAAGAAGCAAAAGTAACTGCCAACCAAGAGGCACAAATAATAGTTATACAAACCATACAACGTGTTGCGACACAAAAAGCCATAGAAAATTCTATTTCTGTTTTTAACATAGAAAGTGATGAAATAAAAGGAAGAATAATAGGGCGAGAAGGAAGAAATATAAGAGCTTTAGAGGCAGCAACAGGAGTAGAATTAGTAGTAGATGACACACCCGAAGCAATTATTCTTTCTTGTTTTGACCCTGTAAGAAGAGAGGTGGCACGAATTTCTTTACACCAACTATTAACCGATGGGAGAATACATCCAGCAAGAATAGAATCGGTAGTGAAGAAAGTCAGAACCCAATTGGAAGACGAAATTATAGAAACAGGAAAGCGTACCTGTGTAGATTTAGGTATTCATGGACTTCATTTTGAATTAATAAGAATGGTAGGGCGAATGAAGTACCGCTCTTCTTACGGACAAAACCTATTACAACACTCACGAGAAGTAGCAGAACTTTGTGCTATCATGGCATCAGAATTAGGGATTAATCCAAAAATAGCAAAACGAGCAGGACTACTACATGATATAGGAAAAGTGCCAGATGATGAGCCAGAATTACCACACGCTATACTAGGGATGAAGTTAGCAGAAAAATATAAAGAAAAAGCAGATATCTGTAATGCTATTGGGGCACATCATGACGAAATAGAAATGACCGCAATTATTTCTCCTATTGTACAGGTTTGTGATGCTATTTCAGGAGCACGACCAGGGGCAAGAAGAGAGGTGATGGAATCCTATATTAATAGGTTGAAAGATTTGGAAAAAATAGGAATGGGACATGCGGGCGTTAGTAATGCTTATGCCATACAGGCAGGGCGAGAACTAAGGGTGATTGTAGAGAGTGAAACGGTTAATGATGAACAGGCTTCTACCATTTCTTTTGAATTAGCACAACAGATACAAACAGAAATGACTTATCCTGGGCAAGTTAAAGTAACAGTGATAAGAGAACAAAGAGCAGTAAATTACGCTAAGTAGTTAATGAATAATTTTAAAAATTAGCTCTCGTATAAGTTCGCCACTACCCAAGGATACATTGTTTATCCCTTTGGATTTTAAGTCATATTCTCGCAGATAGCGAATAATAGCAACCGATTTTTTTATGCTGTAATTATTAGCCGCTGTTTGGTATTCCCCTACAAAATAAGGATTAATGCCTAATGAAGAAGCAATAGACCGAGAGGATTTATCTTTGGTATAATGGTATTTCAGAAGGTTCGTAAAAAAGATATATAGGGTAGGAATTAAGGACTGTATAGGATGACTTTTTTCATTTTGTGCAAAATAATGGGTAATTCTATTTGCTTCAAATACGTTTCTTTTTCCTATCGATTTGTTTAACTCAAAGTTATTATAATCTTTGCTTATCCCTATGTTTTCTGCTATCAAAGTACTACTAACAGGAGTTCTTTTTGGCAAAGAAATCAGTAATTTATCTAATTCATTAGCAATTTTACTTAAATCTGTTCCCAAATAATTTGAAATTAGAGCCAAGGCATCAGGTTCAATACCATGCCCTTTATCTTTCAAATAGCGAATAACCCAATCAGGAATTTGGTTGTCGTATAATTTTTTGGTTTCCAAAAAACAGGTTTTGGATTTTAATTGTTTTGAAATGGCTTTTCTGCCATCTAATTTTTTGTATTTATAACAAAAAACTAAAACGGTGCTTTTGTTTGGTTTTTCAAGATAACCCTTTAGTTTATCTAAGTCTTTAATAAGATGTTGCGCTTCTTTTACCATTACCAAATTATAAGATGCCATTATTGGTAAACGCTGTGCAGAAGCTATAATAGTAACCAAATCCGTGTCTTTTCCATACAAAATAGTTTGGTTAAAATCTCGTTCTTCTTCTTTTAGCAAGTTTTTTTCTAAAAAGTTAGAAACGACATCTATGTAATAAGGCTCTTCCCCTGACAGGAAATAAATAGGATGAACAACTCCTGCTTTAAAGTCTGCAATAATCTTTTCTGTTGCTTTTGGCATACTATAAATTAATTTTACTAAGCTACAAAGTTATTATATTAATAGTTGCTATTTTCAACATTTCTTTGTTTACAACTTAAATGTTAATACTAAATCAGAAAATAATAGAAGGTGTATTTTCGTTGTTTTAAAAGAAACCTATAATTATAATTTAAAATGTTGTATAACACACTATTGCAAATCAACGTAACAGGAAGTCCAGACATGGCAGCAAGCCAACCTGTAGAAATCGTTACACAAGAAACATTAACCATTTGGGAATTAATTACCGCAGGTGGTATTGGAGGAGGGCTAATAATGTCCACTTTATTTATTTTATCCTGCCTAACGATATATATTATTGTAGAACGTTATTTGGCAATAAGCAAAGCAGGAAAAGAAGAGCATAATTTTATGAACAAAATAAAAGAATATATCCTTGAGGGTAAAATGGATGCTGCAAGGTCGTTGTGCCGAAATAGTAAAACGCCAATTTCTGCTATGGTAGAAAAAGGAATAAGTAGGATAGGCAGACCTTTGGCAGATATTTCTGCTGCTACAGAAAATGCAGGGAAATTAGAGCTTAATAAATTAGAGAAAAACCTTTCTTCTTTGGCAACTATTTCAGGAGCAGCACCAATGATAGGCTTTTTAGGAACAGTAATAGGGATGATTTTGGTTTTCCATAAAATGGCATCAGCAGGAGGAAATATTGATGTAGAGATGCTATCGCAAGGTATTTATACTGCTATGGTAACTACGGTAGCAGGTCTTATTGTTGGGATTATTGCTTTTATTGGTTACAACCAATTGGTAGCTAAGGTAGATGAAATAGTTTTTGTAATGGAGGCGAGAATTACAGAATTTGTAGATATATTACACGAACCCGCAAATTAATTTAAAAAGTATTTTTAAAAAATGGCACTACGTTCAAAAAATAAAATAACCGCTAATTTCAATATGTCAAGCATGACGGACATCGTGTTTCTGTTGCTTATCTTTTTTGTGATAACCTCTACTTTAATTAGTCCTAATGCCTTAAAATTATTGTTGCCCGAAAGCAGTAGTAAAACGCTTAGCAAACAAACTATTTCTATTAGTATCAATGAAGATTTGGTATTTCATATCAATGAAAGAGAGATAGATTTTGCACTTTTAGAAGCAGAATTGATGCAAGAATTAGCAGGGGAAGAAAACCCTGGTGTAATTTTACATGCACACAAAACTGTTCCTGTAGAGGAGGTTGTAAAAATTATGGATATTGCTAACAGAAACAAATTAAAGTTAGTTTTGGCAACATCTCCAAAGAAGTAAAAAAACGTTTCTTATGTATTTGGCGAAATCTGAAAATAAAAAAGGCATTTTAATAAGTATCCTATTTCATGGTATCTTGTTGCTTTTATTTTTCTTTTTCGGAATGGATTACCAAAGCCCACCGCCTGAGGAAGAGGGTATTACCATAAAATTCGGGATAAGTAACAGCGGGATGAATAAATTAAAAGCAGATGCTTCTTCACTAGAAAAAGTGGAGGTGCAACAGCCACCAGACCCAACACCAAAGAGTACTAATTCTTCAAAAAGTTTTACAACACAAAATACAACCTCTACCATCAAAGTAAAGAAAAAAGAAGAAGGGAAACCCAAAGAAAAAACAGCAAGTGAACGGTTAAAAGAAGTATTAAAAATGGCTAATAACCCTAATAAAAATAATGGAATAACAGGAGAAGAAGGAAACCAAGGAGATAAAAATGGCGATAAAAACAGCAACAATTACCAAGGTGCAGGTGCAGGAAATGGGGTTAGTTTTTCGCTTAATGGCAGGGGATTAGTTCGGTTTAAGAAACCTAAAAACCCGACACAAAAAACAGGAACAGTTGTAGTAGAAATTTGGGTAGATAAAAGAGGTAAGGTTTTTAAAGCAATACCTGGAGCAAGAGGCTCTACTACTACCAACACTATTTTGTATAAAATGGCAAAAAAAGCATCTTTACAGGCAAAGTTTAATGCTAACCAGAAAAGTAATTTGACTCAAAAAGGAATAATGACCTTCGTTTTTGAATTGGAATAAGAAATGTTTTTTGTCATTCTCTTTACCTATGACTTATCAAGAAGTAGTACAGTACCTCTTCCAACAATTACCAATGTTTCAGAGGGTTGGTAAAGCTGCTTATAAAACAGATTTGTCGAATACCTACAAGCTTTGTAAACAGCTTGAAAACCCTCAAAATAACTTTAAATCTGTTCATGTTGCAGGAACAAATGGTAAGGGTTCTACTTCGCATATTATAGCATCCGTATTGCAAGAGGCAGGGTATAAAGTGGGCTTATATACTTCTCCGCACCTTAAAGATTTTAGAGAACGTATTAAAATAAATGGAAAAGATATTCCGAAAAAGCAAGTGGTTGATTTTGTGCAGAAACACAAAAAAGCATTTACAGACTTATCTTTTTTTGAATGGACCGTTGGGTTAGCATTTCATTATTTTAGTCAAGAAAAAGTAGATATTGCTATTATAGAAACAGGCTTAGGTGGCAGGTTAGATTCTACTAATATAATAACTCCTTTGGTCAGTGTTATTACGAATATAGGATTAGACCACCAACAGTTTTTGGGAGATACTTTACAAGAAATTGCAACAGAAAAAGCAGGAATTATAAAAAGCAATATACCTGTAGTTATAGGAGAAACACAAAAAGAAATTCAAGAAATTTTTATTGCTAAAGCAAAAGAAAAAAATGCGCCAATAATTTTTTCAGATACTTTATTTTCAAATGGTTTGTCTTCAGACTTAAAAGGAATTTACCAACAAAAAAACCTGCAAACAGCAAATGCTACACTTTCAATATTAACAGAAAAAGGGTTTAAAATAAGTCCCCAACAACAAAAAGAAGGGTTCTTAAATGTAGTAAAAAATACAGGGCTTTTGGGCAGGTGGCAAGTGCTTGGTCATGCTCCGTTAGTGGTTTGTGATACGGCACACAATGCGGAGGGAATGCAGTATGTAATGCAACAGCTGTCTGAAATAAAATGCAATCAATTACATATTATTTTTGGTGTTGTAGAAGACAAATCTTTAGAGAAATTACTGATGTTACTTCCAAAAAATGTAGTTTATTATATTTGTCAAGCAAATATTCCAAGGGCATTACCAGCAAAGGTTTTATACAAAAAAATGCAAACAAAAAATTTGCGTAGTTTTTTATGCACTACCGTAAAAAGTGCAATGCTCTTAGCAAAAGAAAAAGCTTCCAAAAAAGATGTTATTTTTATTGGAGGAAGCACTTTTACAGTTGCGGAGGTACTGCTCACTACATCCTCCAAGGCAGTTTCAATTTAGAGAAAAAAGAGTTCTCTTCTAATTTGGTATCGTGCTCATCGTCATAATATCCATAGCCATAGCCATAGCCATAGCCATAACCGTATCCATAACCATAACCAAACTTTTTATGATTGACCTGGTTTAAAATAAGTCCCACATTTTTAAGAGAGCCATTATCATAATGTTGGTTAATTAGCTCAATATGAGATTTTTTTGTGTAGTTTTCCCTTGTAATATAAAGGTTTACATTACAATGTTCTGTAATTATTAATGCATCTGATACTAGACCAATAGGAGGAGTGTCAATAATAATGGCTTCATAATCTTTCTTTAACTGAGTCATTAAATTACTCATTTGTTTACTCGATAATAACTCCGAAGGGTTAGGAGGAATAGAACCAGAGGTAATAATAAAAAGGTTTTTAGAAAACGGAGTAGGGCGTATTATATCTTCTATTTTTTTGTCTTGAATAAGATAGTTAGACAATCCGACATCATTTTTCAAATCAAAACTAAGGTATAATTTCGGTTTCCGTAAATCAGCACCGATAATGATTGTTTTTTTTCCTAAGAGAGCATATCCTAAAGCTAAATTCATAGAACAAAAAGTTTTTCCTTCACCACTGATGGAAGAGGAGAATAAGATACAAGGGTTTTCTATCCCTTTTAACATATAGCTAACATTAGTTCTTATAGACCTAAAAGATTCTGCAATGCTCGACTTTGGTTTTTCAAAAAGCACCAAATTACTTTCACCTTTATTTGTTTCTATGCTTCCTATCACTGGTACGTGTGATAAAGATTCTAGTTCTTTTTTATTACTAATTTTATCTTTAAATAAATCTACCAAAAGTATAAACCCAATACATAGCAGAATACTAATTCCTATGTTTTTTCGGTAAATAGATCCTGCCGAAACGGTTGTTTTTACAACACTATAAGGAGTTGCCGCATCTAATACTTTTACCTTTGCAAGATTACTCACTTTTGCAATTCCTGCTTCTGAACGTTTTTTCAAAAGAAACACATATAAGTCATTCTTTATTTCATAATTACGTGTTAAAATAATATAGCGTCTTTCTGCCTCAGGCAAGCTACTTAGTTTTTTTTCTAACAACTGTATTTGTGTGTTTATAATTTCAAGGTCATTTTTCTCTTTTTTTAAGAGAGAGGATATGTTATTAGCTAATATCCTTTTTTGTAAATGAATAGCTTTGTTTAGTTCTAACCACTCTTTATTTTCTTGAGTAACGTTGTTTTTTAACACTTCTTTTTTAGAATACGAAGCTATTAAATTTGTTATCATGCCATAAAGAGAGCTGTTTATAGTAATAAAATAAGGGACAATAATTCCTTCCGCATCATCATTTTCTTTAAGATAAGAAATGGTTTGAGAATAGAACTTTTTAGAAAAATCAATTTCTAATTTTCGTTTTTCTAATTTGGTTAATTCAGGTATTATTCCTTCGCTTCTATGTAAGTTGATTTTGTTGGTATTAACACCTTTTTTAAAAAACTTTATTTGTTGTTCAGAGGATATTAGGGAGTCTGAAACGGATTGTAGTTGGTCGTCAATGAACGTTATGGTATTTACAGCAACTTTATTACCTTCTTCTAACCCGTAGTTAATAAACTCTTGGCTTATCTGATTAAGAATATCAATAGCTTTATTGCTATTATTGTCTTTAATGCTTAAAGACATTATGGTAGAAATTTCATTTTCTATTTCAATAGACAAACTTTTTTTATACTTTTCAACCAACTGATTGACATTATTGACCCTAAAAGAATAGGTGTTTTCTTTTATCAAATCATTAAACCCATTTCTAAGGTTTATTCTTAAAGCAATACCATCTAGAACAATTTTTTTTCCGTAAGGTATTGTTTTAGAGAATCCAATATCTTGATTGCTTAGGTGAACTTTGTTTTTTGTCAATTTTATATCATACGTTTTTGAGGATACATCTTCACTCGTAATATCTTCTACATCAATAATAAAAGGAGAATGGTGGTAGTTTTCCGATTTTTTTATAGTGCCATTTCTGTAATAAGTAACTCGAAAATCAGGAAGAGCAAGAACGGCTTTCTTGATGATAGAAAAGGACTGAATAATACCCGTTTGGTTTATCATCCTGTTTCTTGGCTGAAACATGTCTAAGTTAGTTATAAATGAGTTTTGACCATAAGAGGCGTATTCATCATGTAATAGTAATCGGCTGGAAGCCTTAAATTGTTTTGGTAAATAACGTACTTTATAAAAAGAATAGATTGTTCCAAAAAATAAAACAATAACAATAACATACCAGTATTTTAGACCAATAAATAGATAGGTTTTTAACTTTTCAAAGTTAGCTTTTTGATTAATTTGTTCAGACATAGGTTTTTATTATACGTATAATTTTCAAAAGTACTTTTTTCTTTTATAATGAAGCATTCTATATTTTTAAATTCAGGGCAAACTCATACTTTTTTATTTGTACAGATAATCAATGAGTTATGATTTGCTATTTTTTGAATATCCAGTTTATTAAAAATTAAACCGATTGATATCATTAACTTTCAAGTTTTAAAAATAAAAGTATGAGTTTGCCCTGTTGCCCTGATTTAAGATGTAGGATATAAATTAAACAGAAGACCAAGAAAAAAATTAAACTATCAAAAACCTATTAATATTTTTAATAATTTTATAAATTAAAAAATTGCATTTGGTACTTGAACCTACCCCCTCAAAATAAAATGATAAATTTTATCTGTATTAAAATTTAATCCTTAACTTTGTGCCTTTATTTATTAAGACTAAGATATGATAATTATTCCAGTAAAAGAAACTGAAAACATTGAAAGAGCTTTAAAACGCTATAAAAGAAAACACGACAGAATAGGTGTAGTAAAGGAATTACGTTCACGAAAAGAATTTCTTAAACCTTCGGTTCTTAAAAGACAAGAAAAAATAAAAGCTATTTATGTGGAAAACTTAAAGCGCTTAGAAAAAGAGTTATAAACATTTTTTTATATAATTGTTTTAAACGATATTAAGAAGTTTCACTTTTTAGTGTCGTTTTTTTTTACCAAATAATACCTAGCTAAAATGGAGGAAATTAAAACCTTTTGCGACTATCTAGCTTACCAAAAAAGGTATTCCGCTCATACCATTACAGCTTACCAAACGGATTTATTTCAGTTTGAAAAATACCTGTTAGAAAGTTACGAAATAAAAGACCTCACCTCTGTTACAACAGAAATTATCAGGTCTTTTATAGTTTTTCAGATAGAACAAAATAACAGCACACGAACCATTCACCGAAAACTATCTTCTTTAAAATCATTTTATAAATATTTACGTCAGAAAAAAATAATAGATACCGATCCCTTTATTAAAATTATAGCCCCTAAATTGAGTAAAAAATTACCTGTTTTTGTTGGGAAGGTGGAAATGGAAAAGTTATTTGAAAAAATAGAATTTCCCAATAATTTTGAAGGAAAAAGAGATGAACTTATTTTAGCTATATTTTACGCTACAGGGATGAGGGTTAGCGAATTAGTAAACTTAAAGAGAGTAAACATATCAGAAGATGCTCTGAAAGTTTTGGGAAAAGGGAACAAAGAAAGATTAATTCCGATAACTGATAATATCAAAACTTTGATTAGCAATTATACACTATTGAGGTCAGAAATAGATACAGAAAATGAATTTTTATTTATTACAAAAAAAGGAAAGAATGTCTATACTAAACTCGTTTATAATATCGTTAATAAATACTTGAAGATGGTAACAACAGCACGTAAAAAAAGT
>JAYRBU010489982.1:0-10426 GCA_036023795.1 Vulcanoctopus hydrothermalis
TTGAAGCTGGGACCTTGTGATTGTGAAGTAAACTTCTTAACTAATCAGCCATACACTCATATATACTCATATACACACATATATATATACACACATATATATATATATATACACACACACACACACACACATAAATATATATACACACATACATACACATACACACACACACATATATACACACATAAATATATATGCTCACACACACTCAAGCATAAAAACACACAATCTTACACACCACATATAAACATACATTTGTTACTCTGTGGGTCTGTATTGTGTATATTAAGTATTTGATTACTTACTGCTCTACGATTAATACTTTACTGTCGCCTCAATAATATTTTCACTGTTTCTCTGTTTGTTTTTAAGTTCTAAAATGAAAATCCACATCTGTGCATACACAGATGTACATTTATTACTATGAAGATATATATTTATCTATGCAATACAAACAGTACAGTTTAAGTATTTGTTAACTTAAATTGCTACAACTAATTCTTTACTGTATGCTGAATCAGATGTTAACTTTTTTTTCATTTAAAGTTCTAAAATGAATGCACCTCTATACACACATACACAGGGATACACATTTTCACACACACACACACACACACACACACACAATGAAATTTAACAAATTTCTGTTGTAAATATTCAACCTCTGACAAATATATTTTCTTAGTGTCACAATTAAAACCTTAATAGTTTTCTAATTATTATTATTTTTTCTTTGCTTGCTCGTTTATTTATTTTGTTTTGAAACGCATTCATTTGTGGAACGGCAGAGGTGGCGGGGGGACATAATTTCATCATTTCCAAATTGAAAGTGTACTGTTCATGACAGATGAGCTCTCTGTTAATTTGACTTCTTTGTTGAGCAGGTATTGTCACAGATGGTATTTTTTTCTCCAACTCCACAATATTTATTCTGGTGTCATTTTACTGTTTATTCGTTCTTTTTGGCAACTATACAAACATCTGTCAAATGTCTTTTAGCTATATATATCCACAACTCTTCACAATATATAGTGTATTATTTACAACAGGCAATCTATAAGTCTGGCAAAAGCCTTTTGTTATTGTTGATTACAAAGATACTTTAAATTGTATTTCTAATAGTATAATCCAGCTGAAAATCCTTATCATACATTCCATTCTCTGTCTTTTAGAACCAAATCCATTTTTAAAACGGTTTATCTAGCTATCTTTGTGTTTTTTGAGAAGATACAATGCAGAATTGAAGGGAAATCATTATAATTTTGAATTGAAACCTTTTCAGTTTCTATCCAGAGCATACCTACCACTCTATGACATTGCTCATGCCCTTCCAAGAGGCATTAGTGACATCAGTGAAGTGAAATGGCTACAACCAAGAATTAGTCTGGGTCATAGACTTAGCTTATTGATATTTTTGTGAAAAATATATGTTTGTACTTTAACCCTGTTTTTCTTTTGTCATCATTGATTTACTTTTGCAACAAAAAGTTCAGTTTTCTCCACCAAAGTTAACTTTATAATGTAGTTGTTAATTTAATATTTTATACATAAAACTAAATCTCACTAATACTCAGTTGGTTCTATTTTAGAAGCTACTAATAGGTTATATAGTTCATAGTAATTATGCAATATATTGCTTGAAAATCCATGCACTTGTTTTTTAAATCACACTATAAACTTTATGACAAATCATTGGTTTAAGGTACTTCACTAGCATCAGTTAAAACTTAAAATAAAATTACATTGACTTTAACACCTTAAATTGGTATTTATTTTGGGTGTGCTTTTTAATTTCAATTATTTATATTTGCTTCAAGGTATCACTAACAATTTATTTATTTATTTTTTGTTTTTTTAATTAAACTTTTCTTATATTTGCTTCGGGTAATAGTAGCTGTTCATTCTTCTAAATTTTTGCTATTACTTGAAGAGTCCTTTTTATTTTGAAGGGTACTTCATATTTACTCCATGCTATTTACAATAACTTTTTTAGAAGGCTCTCTCTCTCCATTTTGCCTATTATTGCTACCATTAATCCCCCCACACTATTTCCAGAGAAGGGTTTATATTTGCTTTTTGCTACTGACACCAATAATTGCGGCTTTTGTTATAAAGGTCTCTCCAGGTAGCTGCTGTTTATATTAGAGGGCTCAATATCTTTTTTCAGTGCTACTACCATTAAGGTTAATTTTTTTCCCCCAAAGGGTCTTTCGGCCTGCTTACGCTTCTTAATTATTTTATTCAATGCTTTCATTCCTTTTTTTCTTTGCTTTTTTTCTTTCCTTTTTTTCTTTCCTTTTTTTCTTTCCTTTTTTTCTTTCCTTTTTTTCTTTTTACTATTTGAGGGTAAAATAACTTTTTGTTGCCAAACTTTATTTTAATTTATATATAAAAAAATAAAAAAATAAAAATCCTGCTCAACAGCATTGTTTTGTAAGTATCAAAGAGTCAATTCAGAAGTAATCTTGTTTGACTATTTACTTCTTGTGTTTTATTATTTCTAACTTCACATATTTGATAAAATGCTAGTTCTTTGCAAGTAACTATTCCGTAGCTAATGTTTTGTGTTTTTATTCATTAGCCAAAAATATCGTACTGATTTTTAAAAATCATTCCTCTGTAAAATTAGTGTTTGATGAAAAGTATCCTTAACCCTTTCATTACCATATTTCTAATAAAATACACTGCCTATGATTTTCAAATAATTTTGAAAATAATCAGGAATTTAGAGGGATTTAGTAAAATAATTAACTTTCTTGTTATTAAGTTGGTGTTTGGAACATAGCTTAACAAAATTTTCTGACATGAAATTATAATGGAAGGTTTAAATTTAAATATGAACACTTGAACATAAATAGTTTTTATCATAGAAACATGGGCGGTTTCAAGTGGGTTGGTATCAAAAGGGTTAATCTGAAACAAACCTTACTTGTATCTATGTAATAAATCAAATTGGTGTAGAGGTAGGTAATTAAATGGGCTAAAACACCTTACACTAGTTAATTTGGTTCTCCCATAGTTCTGAGTTAAATTCCTGGTGTGGTTGACATCTTTTAACTTCTTAAAAGTAGGTAAAATAAATGCCAGTAATTAGCAGATCATCTTATAACCCATCTTATGAAAAGAGCTTTGTACCTAAGGGGGGAAAAAATGAGTTTTCAATTTAAATTTTTTTTTAATTTCTTTGTTCAATAATTAATTCAGCAGTATTAACCAGTATTATACATTGAAACTTGGATGGATTTCCTATGCCTCCTGTTGCCCAACTCATACCAAATGACATGCAAATGAAACAAACAATAAACGAATGCAGTTCTCACCAAGCTAGTATTTCAACACCATAAACATATATAATTTAAAGGACATATTGGAACAAAGAATAGTGATTTATTATTTTCATGGATGGAAATACATATTTAGCTAAATTATAAAATTTCAAATTAAAAAATAAATTCTGTAATAATACATTTTAACCTCACAACTAGTTATGGGCATTTTGTCTAAACCAAGATGAACATACTTGTCCAAATAAAACCAGTATGTAGTATATATGGACATGTCTAATCTTCTAAGTATATACATTTTTCTCTGCCAAGTACATAGCTTCTCAACAACAAGGCCCATTGTAGTGGCTATATATGATGACAGACATCACCTAACCACCTTGGGGACTTGTGTAAAGGGACTCAGAGAAGATCTGGCCTCAGACATACAGTATGCAGACTTCCAAATGTGTAGATATGCCCTGGTGTTTATTACTCAGATTTCCCAACTATGGGTTTAAATACCCCTACTTCTTTGTGGGTATCTTGGGAGTGTAAAAGACTAAGAGAGTAAACCCTTACAAATATAAAACCAAAAAACAAATCTGGACTAGGGCCCCAAAATACTAGCTTGTGAGAACCGCATTTATTCATTGTTTGTTTTATTTGAACTGATATTCTTTGTTACTTTTGAACAAATTTTTAGAATCTGAAGATGTTAATCTTTTTACTTTATTTATTTTTTCTTAGGTGGATGCTGCTTTGGGTGCAGAAGAGATGCTTACAACACTTACAGAGAAAAATCTTAAACTGGAAGAAATAATTGAGCAGATGGAAGAAGAAAAATCTGATTTGGTAAATTAAATTAGTCATAATTCTTTATGTTTGTATTTTTTTTAATAGTTTAAGGACATTAATATTTCTCTAGTGGTGGTGCAACAATAAAATGCAACCAGTACACTCTGTAAAGTGGTTGATGTTAGGAAGGGCATCCAGCTGTAGCAGCCATGCCAAAATGAGAGCGCACAAGTGATGTCGTCCTCCAGCCTGTCTAGGAGGACAGTATCTCTGAATAAGAACTGACATGGACTGTGACGACCTGTCCAACCCATACTAGCTTGGAAAGCGGACATAAAATGATGATTTTAAATTTTGGGATTACAACTTTGCTTTAACTTTGCAGTCTGTAAACTCCTAAAGTTTTGTTAATAGCAAGGCTTAGTCTCTACTTTTTAAATATATTTTATATCTCCCTTTTTTTTAAATTGATTATTCACCGGTTTTTGATAAGTAGAACATATATTATCAGAAGTGATTGAATTTAAAACAGTAATATATTGCTACAGAGTTAGAATTAATGATCCTGAGAAATCACTGCTGCTTGAGTTGGTAGATTATCGGTCTCCCTCCCAAAAAGTTAGTGTTTCTTATTCTGATACTTAGCTGCATCTGCATGGCACAAGCACTTAACTCTCATTTTACATTATATTCAGTTCAGTATTTGATTTGGAATAATTCATTAAGTTATATCTCTAGTTTCACATTACTGTGATTTGGAAGGCTATAGAAAGCTTATGACTCCTAGTAAATGGGGCAATCGATGGAAGCAGTACTTTGAGTTGGTAGTAAAAGCTACATGGAATAGGTACTTGTATTTGTGTCGGCATTATCCCGGGAGGGGTTGAGCTGGCTTCAACCAGTGAATCCACAGCATCACGAACAGAGGCTGACCATACACAGCGATTACAGACGTCTGATGCAGTGATTGTCAACCAGCTGCGATTCCAATGGTGGACACCATATATGTGAGGGCCAGATATCAGTTCAAGATCTGACTTGATTGTACCAATCCATGTTTTCAGCTGTCCCCCTTGCCATTTACGCCATCATGAAGTAGGGGTAAGTCAGTGAACAGTTAGTTAGATTGGACATTAGAAGATCAGCTCTCACAGATAAAAAGAGGCAGTATACGTGTGTGTGTGTGTGTACGTACATTGAGACAGTTTTTTTGTGCAAAAGCATAAGTGATTGTGGTGGAATTATGTAGGATATGTTTATACGCATTTGTGTGATAACTTGGATATCAAATCTATAGGTTTCATGCAGTCCCCCCCCCCCCCCTTGTTTTTCTACCTAGGTGGCTGCAATTATCAATGGATATTTGCTGAATGAATGTCTGCTACATACAATGTGTGAATGAAAATGTAATGTACATTATCAGTTAAGATTTAAAAAAATAATAATCTATAGTTGTTTAGAAATAGGATGACAATGAAATAAGCTTTGTTTTAAGATGAAGCCTATATTGGTATAAGTCGTTATTTAATATGTTAAATATAAATATTTGGCAAAAATTATAAAATTGTTTGTTTTTTCTTGTTTTAATTTGAAAAATGACGGAAAACTTCATTTATATTTCTTTTTATCTAGGAAACTTTGCATGAAATGAATGAAGAACTACAAGAAAATGCTCGAGAAACAGAATTAGAATTGCGTGAAGAATTGGACCTCACAAATGCATGCCTGCTTGAGGTTGGTTCTTCATAATTATCTTCTATCATGTTTTTTTGGTATTTTTTCTCTACATTTTTACAATAAAATTACATGGATTGTAGAAGATTACATTAATGTACAGGTTTTGTTGTACCTGGTTTAAAAAAGTAATACAAGCTTCTGGACATGTCAGTTTGTTTGTTCTAAGTGGCAACTACACAAGTAAATATTTGAATAGCATTATGGGAAGGTGAGAAATAAGGGAGATGCTTATTTATCAGGTGTAGCATGTTGTTTGTTAAATTATCATGGTACTAGATGTACCATTTTGAATATCTTCTAGAAAAAGCATCTGACCAAATAGAGACTATACGGCAATCTTAATGCAATCACTGTTGTCATTAAAGCGAGACGCATGTGCATTGCAGGACATTGCTGGAGAGCTAAGCAAGAACTCATTAGTGATGTCCTACTATGGACACCCCGATATGGATATACTCAGGTTGGCCATCCAGCAAAAATGTTCATTGACCAGCTCTGTACGGACATGGGATGTTGCTTGACTGACCTTCCAAATGCTATGTGGGATTGTGATGGGTGGTGTGATCAAGTCAGGCAAATCTGAGCATGCTCAACCAGATGATGAGATGTACTAACAGCCAGATAATTACAGATCAATGGCATTTAGACAGCTTGTTTTGTTGCCATATGTTTAAGGTACTGAATTAATGACCACAGGGTCATGTTTTTAAACTCTATTACAACTATTGCAGTCTACCCTTAGGCAAGGTACACTTGCTAAAAATTACATCATCCACATTTCACAATTAAGTGGTTAATATTCAAAAGCATTTGTCTATACAAGCATTTGTTTTAATTATTCAAATCAAAATATTCTATATTTTCTGTAGCATACTTATAGAATCTTAATAAAAAGGTACAATAGGTGAGATGGTTTAAGAGATTGAACTACTTATTCAAAGAACAATATTTCAATTTCTGGCTTTGCTGCATGTCCTCTTTAGACAAGACATATCAATATACATTTACGTAAAATGCTGCCTCAAGAAATCTCCGTCCAACCCATGCTAGCATGGAAAAAAACGGATGTAAAAACGATGATGATGATGATGTAGAATCTGTATCTTGATGCTGGTGAATGAGATCAGTTTGTCATGTTCTAAAATGAAGGATGTTTTGCTTGGGTGGAGACATGAATGATGTTATTATCTGTAGAAAAAATGTATGATTATTAGAAATGGTAGCACATAGGTTATCAATGTAGAGAAGGAAGAATGCAGGAGACATAACATTTTGAGATGCACCAAAGCCCATTATCATATGCTGAGAATGAGCAGCCTGACAGGAAACTTAATTGAAGATGACAGATGTGTGGTGCTCATAAACAGGTCGACTTGAAAGAATAATCTTGTGTTTAACATAGTTGAAGGCTTTCCTGAAGTCAAGGGCAATAACACTATTTTTGTTAAAGTTCTCAAACTAAGAAACCCTCATGTGTGACATAATAAGTAGGATCTTTAGTGGAATTTGTTCTGCAGAAACTATACAAGTGGCTGCTGAGAGTGGAAAGAGATTTAAGAGTATTATAGCAGTAACCATGTATGGCTGCTTCTATCACCTTAGATATATTGAAAGTGAAATCAATAGGCTGCGGTTAGTAGGGTGAGAATGTGGGAATTACATAATTTTTTAAGTAAATTGTTTTCATTAATTTACATTTAATAGTACTCAAATACATACATACACACAGATTATACATGAACATACATCAATGTATATACGTTTTCTTTAGTTAGAGTACTCAAATACATACATACACACAGAGTATACATGAACATGCATCAGTTATAAACATGAAAGTGACAACCTCAATCTCCAGTAGCTCAAATCAGCTCTCCTTCTGTGCCAGAATGAACAAGGTGCACATCAACTCTTAACATCCTGTAAGACATGGTTCTACACGATACCACATCATTAAATTAATATGAATAATTGAACTATATATAAATGGTGAAAGTGAACTATTTTTGTGTGAAAACATCTCAAGCACGTGTGTTTCTTACCTGTAAATTTCATAATGAATAAGCTGCAAAAAGCCTGTTTTTAGACAATTTTTGCTCAATCAATACAGGACTTAGAACATTTTTAACAGGATGTTCAATAGTATCCAAACAATTATCATTAATTATTCTATTTTCTCAATTAATAATCGATATTGCTAAATTACTGTCTTATTCATTCCAAGTCATGCACACACACTCGCACTTCACATGCTCATACAAAATTGAAGATATAAGAAACCAAACAAAAATGAACAGCAGCAGCAGTAAAATAGCAATAGTTTGTTAATAATTGGTTGATTATTCATGCAAATTGGTTTGGGTTAGTATTTTAAAATTTAACAGAATTAAAACTAGATAAAGTTTTTATTTGCATTCTTATCAATCTTTATGGTGGCAACACATCAGATACCATGTGTTGCAATCCT
This sequence comes from Vulcanoctopus hydrothermalis, assembly GCA_036023795.1. Taxonomy (NCBI): domain Eukaryota; kingdom Metazoa; phylum Mollusca; class Cephalopoda; order Octopoda; family Octopodidae; genus Vulcanoctopus; species Vulcanoctopus hydrothermalis. Next base: position 8,266 of record JAYRBU010489982.1, read on the forward strand.
GTGTCATTGCATCTGTGAGATGTAATACTTTTCCCAATATTTTCCTGTCTACCTCTACAACAAGTAAACTTTCTTTTATATTTTAGATGCCAGCTAGTTATCATCTCCATAATCTGGACAAGTAAAACAGTGACTCTTCTTTCACCTTTAAGGTATGGCATTTATTTCAGTTTATCTGATTTTATCCATCTATCTCTTCCTCTATCTACTTCTGTTCCATTTATATCTAATTTGGCCATATATCCCATGCAATTGTTATAGTAATCAGCCAGCTTGAAATGCTCTTGACAGTCTACCACAACCTCTTTGTCTCCTCAAAGTAATTTGGCTTATGCTAGCTTCCGCCATTGAGTACCTCTCTTTCATTCCCTCTTCCATATGACATATTCTTTTGCTCTGTTTTGACTTGCACACAACCTCTAGTGCTATTTTATACCAACACAGTGGTTGTGGATAAGAAAAATACCAAAACCAAACTATTACACAATACAAAATAATTCAAGAAAAAAAATGAATACGAAAGATAAAATAAAATAAAATGTACAACATTGACAAAAATAAATAATTTTGTAAAACAAGCATAACAATAAAACAAGAAAAATATAATGGCATTTCATGCAAAGTAATTGGTCTTATTTTCACCTCAGCATCAGTTATTTTAGTAACCATGGCCGAGCAACGGCCCTGACGCCTGGATCTTGAAAGTAATGATGGTCTATCTACCATGGGAAAATTGCAAATAAATAAAAGAATATATAATCAAGTCAGCAAAAAAATAAAATAAAAAAAGCATGTAACATAATGAAAGGAAGCAAAAATTTTATTGAAAATGTAAAGCAATATTCCTGAGCAATATATTTGTTAAAAAAAAACAACAAATTTATAAATCAATTATTGCTGTTAACTATAAATGATGTATGAAGTGTTAATGAAGTGTTAAAAGTATTTACAGCTCACCTGTTAAACAAATTAAGATTTATGGTTTATTATCTAAGGACTATTTAAGACAACATTTCTCCACAAAGCAAGTATGAGAGATGTACTAGTCCAAAGGGATAAACAGATTAACTGTCATACACACAATCATTGTGTAGTTAATATGCTAGACTACCGAGCATATGGTCATGAGTTTAAACCCTACTACATAGACATCATGTTGTACTTTTGATTAAGACAAATAACTATGCCTGCACCAATCAACCAAGATAACAACAGGTTCCACTTTTACATCACAGTGATCAGCAGTTGGGGAGAACATCTAGCTACTAAAAACAACTGCTCAATAATATGTAACTGTTCAAACTTACAAACATCATTGAAAAATGGATAAATAAAACAATAGAAATAAAGTTACTTATGTACAAGTTCCAATTTTATATTGTATTTCTCTTGACAAAATATCATGCTAAGCTGTTGTCTTGTCCAAATGAGAAAACCATTTTTATCCAAGTGCAGTGTGATCATTTAAAAAAAATCTAGATTCTCTGAGACAAATGGAATATTGTACTTTGCCTAGAGTTTAAACACCACTTTCTGAAGCCTTATACAGCATGTAGAATTAACTTTTCACTGTTAGATTTCTAACGGATTCACCATCATCATCAACATTTTACATCCGCTTTCCATGATGGCAAGGGTTGGACAGATTGGAGGACCACACCTAAATCATATGTTTCATTTGGTTTGGTTTCTATGGCTGGATGCCCTTCCTATCACTAGCAACGTCACAGAGTGTACTGGGTGCATTTTATTATAGCACCAACACTAGAGAGGTTGTTATGTCTCCGTTCGATCACCAAACACAGAGTGCACTGGGTGCATTTTATTGTGGCATCAACACTAGAGGGGGTGCCTTATCTCTTACAATCCTCTCTACTGTACAGTCTCCATTCGTTGAGGGCAAATGTGACCTGAGAGTGTGAATAGAAGTTAAGTATGAGAGGGTGAGAAGAAGTGAATGGGTATGGGTGAGATGGGGGAAGCTGAGATTGTACGATAGTGGGAGAAGACTGAGGATGTGAGCAGAAAAGATGAGAGAGGGTGAAGGTGAGTGATGTACAAGAGGGCAGGAAAGGAGCAAGTGTGTGGGTGTGGAGGGAGAGCGGGAAGGAAAGGTAAGTGTATGGGTGCGGAGCAGTGACTATGGGAGTGCAGAAGAATA
>JAYRBU010491923.1:0-10420 GCA_036023795.1 Vulcanoctopus hydrothermalis
CCCGTAGGGTTCACTTTCGGGGTCACCCTTTTCCACACAGTGGAGCAGGGGTCCCTATTGATTAGTTCCGACAAAAACTTTAAAAAATTAAAAAAATGATTTAGCAAAATCAAACGAATCTTGTGAGAGCCGAAGCGTAGCACATCCAACACCAATGATAATAATAATAATAATAATTGTTTCTAACATTAGCAATTATAATAATATCAGTAATTATTAGCTTAAACTTATCTTATCTGAACAATCTTTCTCCAGTTTCACCTTCACGAGACAGAGATGATGAGATCTTATGGTGTGGTCACGAGGCAAACACATACATGTGTACATTTACATGAGCATACACAAACACACACGAAAATATATTTCATAACTAAAAAATGATTACTTCAAAGGATTAAAAATGAAAAAAAAAATACAAAAACAAAAATGCAAAATACAAAGATAGAAAAAAATATTAACCGGGTGAGTGAAAATCTTCCCATTTTTTTTTCACTTTTTTCTTTTGTCCTATTGGAGATTTCCAACGACTGGAAGTTGAAATAAATTATCGATTTCTCAAATTGTCTGCTGACTATTTTAAAAGTAGAGTTTGCTTGAGTAAGTTAGCAACACTGATAACATTTTTCAAAGGAGAAGTTTTGGCAATAATCCAACACTTTTGGAAGTGAGAAGGATAGCATACTGATATTTGTTAATGCAATGAATGGTTTATTGTTAGGAAAATGAGAACTTTACACCGAAATGTAAAATTAGCAAAAGAAACTTTTTACCCAGACTGGCGACGTATTTTTCTTTGCGTTGAATAAACTGAGTTGAGTTACATATAGCTAAGACAATGATGGGTTATTGGATATCACACCTGACACAGATAGTACATTGCGTACATGGTCATCATTCCGTCAAACTCTAAAAAACATATGTGTAGGTACAGTTCATTGATGTACGGAGCATGTGCACCGTCTACTTAATAGTGTCCTCACTTGAGAACTACTAGAGTAGTCAACAGCAAACTGCTCCAGAAATAAATCTCAGACAATAGTTTGCAAACATATTGGTCATTCTTACCCTGGTTTTGGGACTCTCCACGCACTGAAGAAGGATGATGTATACTTCATATTATTGTCAACATATACACATGGGTTACAAACTCTTAGCCTGCATATCTTACTCGACTACAAATCATTCCATCAAAATGAATAATTATAATAATAATTCTTTCTATATTTGCCACAAGGGCTTACAAATAGGACAACACAAGGACAGGATACAAAACAAAAACATGATATGTGCATGTAAACACGGAATAACAACAACAACAAAAAAGCAACAATACAAATGCAACAAATGAAGTCCCCAAAAGGAGGGACAATAACATAGGGCTAATCAAGGGAACCCCTCAAACCCCAAGCAGTTTAACTGGTCCATCAGTCCAGCGCCACATGATGCTGTCTGACGACATGGTGCCGAGTCACAAGCCCACCGATTTGTCTGAGTTCATTTTGCTCCTGTTATTGCCTCATATTCCTTTATAATGGTGCCGACCATCACGATTTCCGTGATGTCGTTCGCATATGCAGACGAAGCCTCTCTGCGTCCTAGTTCGAATGAGGCGCCCCTGAACGCCTCTAGTTTCCGCAGTAATGGCTCAAAAGTCAGTACATACAGCAGAGATAAGAGAGGACACCATTGACGGACGGAGCGCGTGATACGAAATGGTTCCGATAGGTGACCATTTACTCTGACCACCAAGCAGATGCTGCTGTACATTGAAGCGATCCAGTCCCTGAAGATGGGACCGAAGCCGGCTGCTTTTAGGACAGCCGCCAAGAAGCGATGGTCGACCCTGTCTAAAGCTTTCGATTGATTTAAATTGGTTAGGGTCCCACCGACGCCAGGTTTTTGCCCTAACCTCTCTATGATGTATCGCATGAGGTGGAGGTTGTCGTGGATGGATCTGCTTGGGATCACGGAGGTTTGCGTTTTCCCGATCAAACCACCGACGACAGGCGCCAACCTCTTTGCTAACACCTTGGCCAAAATTATAAAGTTTGTATTCAATAGAGTCATGGGCCAGAAATTATCTATTACGTTCCCCTTATTGGCGTCCTTTCTCAGCAGTGCTACCACTCATCGTGTCACAGAACTTGAAATTCTCCGGTTCTGCTGCCAGTTAGAGTAGATGTCTGTCAGAAGGTCGCTTAACAAGTCTGGCGTATCTAAGTAAAGCTCATAGGGCAGACCATCTAAACCAGGAAATTTGCCCCTTGTGCAGCCAACCAATGCTTCCCGTATTTCAACTGCTGTTATCGGCCTTTCGCAGCACTCCGCCTTCTCCAATGAGATCCGCAGCAGGCCATCAAGGTTGGCGGTAAAGTCCACTACCATTTCCGGCACACAACTACACCCGAACAGTGGAGCAAGGGGTCGCTGAAAAGCCGCACACCTTTGCTTGGAATCGAGTAGGTCCGTCAAAAACCCAATCGTGGATTTGTTGCCATGTTTCGCCTCTGCAACCTGGGCCCGCTGAACGGCTTTCGTTCCTTCGTGTCTTAGTGTACGTGCCTTATCTCTGACAACGCAACTTTACTGTTTCGCGTTGAAGAAGTGGTCCAGTGCCATTCTTGCCACTAGCACGTCGGTTGCGATCCCTTTCCTAATCGCCCCATCTAATTTTCTCACTAGCACTCCCTCTAGTCTATTTTTCTCTATTACTATTTATTTGCTATATTCTATAGATTCTAATAATAGCCCTCTTTAGGGTGCTCCACCACCGGTTCTTGACGATTGCTAACGTCAACGGCAAGCGAACTAATTTTCTAATCCGGTTGCTGTAAGCTTTGCGCACCGGGAATGACGCATTTAGCTTCCAGTAACTGGGTCCCTGTCTATAGATTCTATATAGGTAGACCGTGCAGATCACACATTTGTGGTCTGTGTAGCCGACTAGCTGAAATTGTGGACATCCTATACTATCCTTATCCGCTGACCTAACAAATACCCTAACTAGATACGATCTGGATGATCCATTGTGGTTGCTCCATGTCCACACTGGCACATTCGAGAATTCGAGTCGATACCTGCCAGACAGTTGGAACTGTCTGAGAAGGTTTGCGAGGTTTTTACACCCCCACTCTCCTATCCACTAGCCTCCACACAATCTCAAGGTGCATCTAAGATGCCATTCCAATCTACTACTAACCCTAAAGAGCGGGACGTTCTCACAAAGGTTTCTACTCTCAGTAAGGCGATTCTGACCGGAAAGATAGAGGCGAGAAAGGTAACTAACATTGGTTTGGTGGAAAAGCAGGTGATCCGATTTTCCCAGGAGGACGGGGCTCCTTGAAAAGCCCTTCTAGAAGTTTTTTGTTGAGGAGTTTCCTTGCTATACCAACATCATTGGGAACATTATTTTCATGGCAGTGTACAATTTTAGCGGGAGTTTGTGAATTTTGTGTTTGTTGGGGGTTTAAATGTGATATCTTCAAAGCCCTCCTCCTCGGTTTGTATGTTTTTGTTTTGTGTTATGAAAGCCTCTCGGTGTTGTTTTTTTAGTTAGCGTGAAGCTAAATGTTTGTAGGTTGCTTGTTTTTTTTTTTATCTGTGGGTGTTGTGTTTGTATATTTTCCGGATGTTGTTGGTTTGGCTGTTGCTCTTGTTCGTGTAGTTGTGTGTTTGGTTGCTGTTGTTGTTGTGTTTGTGTATTTTCCTGATGTTGTTGGTGTAGTTGCGTGTTTAGATGTTATTGTTGGTTGGGTTGCATGTTTGGTTGCTGTTGTCGTTGGGCATTTTGCTGGGATTTTTACGTGTTGTTGTGGTGGTTATGTTTGTGGTTGGTTGGGTTGAGGGCTGTTAGGTTCTTGGTTTGATTTTTTTGCTTTTTGTGTTGGGGCGATGGTTTGTTTTGTTTTTCTTTTTTTGTTTCCACAGACGACCTGCCATGGTTCGTCTTTGTCCTGACCCTCATCATTTGATGAGAAGTCGGACGTGGGAGTTGTAAGTTGGTTTGTGCATGTGAGTGTGTGTGTGTGTTCGTTGTGTTGGTATTGTCCTGGAGGGGGAGGGCTTTCCTGTTTCGGGGATGGTGGTGGTTGTGCTGTCTTCCTCTGCCTTGGTTGTGGCATCGATTGTTGCTGTTGCTACTGCTGTTGGGGTTGTTGATGCTGTTGTTCTTGCTGTTGTTGTTGGTGGTGGTGGTGGGGGTGTTGCTGCTGCCGCTGCTGTTGGTGTTGGTGTTGCTGTTGTTGCTGTGGTTGTGGCGTTGGCAGTAGTGCAGGCCTTGCTTCTGCTGCCCCTTGTCGATGTAGACAGATGGCTTTTAGACGGTTCGTGCTCCCACATTTGAAATATTTTGGGCGTCTCCCCTCGACGATGATGTGCAATTCTGCCCCATTGGGGAGTTCTATTAGGTCAGGGATTCTGTCTATGCATTCGGGTTTTATCTGGATCAGAATCTCTTGACCGAACCCTGACCAATTTTGTTTTCGGAATTTTATGACGTCACCACCTTCCAGGATCACGCATGACACTACCCACCAGATGTCAAATTCCGGTGGTATGTCGGCCAATTATATTTTTATGATGCGTTTCCCAAGGTAGGTGGGTAGCAATACAAGGTCTTCATATGTGTACGTTATCATGGAATACTTTTGTGCTAGTGCCCCCGTGAGGAAACGCACTTCGACACTTGCAAACTGTTTGCCTCACGTGATATAGTCGATGCCGTTCCAAACATCACGGAGGCACCTTTCAATCTGGCTATGTGAGGCGCTTTCAATTCGGTGGTTTTTTGCCGACATGCACCGGAATATCGCCGTTTTCCTGGCTGTTTCTTACATCACCCCAGAAGGGACGGCCAGAGGAGCTTTTCGGGTGTCCCTCTTAATTAATTTGTCTGCTTCGAACAGGCTTCTATTTCATAGGAACCTATTCATATGTGATGGCCGCCCCTGAAAATGAGGCCACCTTGGTGTTCTTAGCCTGTTTGTTGTTGTTGGTGGTAGTGGTGGTGGTGGTGTTTAAGTTGGTGGTGACTGTAGGACTCAGGGTGGCAGTGCTGGTGGTAGTAATATTGCTGTTGCAGCTGTTGCTAATCATGTTGTTGTCGTTGTTGTTATTGTTGTAAATATATTTTTTCCCCATTTTCGGTGTTGCACTTTTTGTAAAATTCCTGTTTTATGTTGTTGCTATAGTTATTGTTGTTACATCCAGCAATAGCGTGGATGACAGAGATGGATTGAGGAAAGCAAATGCGTAGAGGTGGAGTGGTAAGAATGATATTGAGCTTTGAATCACCACCCACTTCATCCTCCTGTTGGCCGGGTTGTGAAGACTACGCCATCTTTTAAATAGATTTTGTTTTTGTTGACAAAATCTGATAATGTTTTCTCAAACCTAGCCCACTAGGGAGTGGCACACAATAAGAAGACACCAATTCTGGTATATTTTGTTACAAAACGGAACGAAAAATGGAACATGCATGAATCCCGAATGGCCAAAAAACAACAATTAATTGAAAATGTACACAGCCGAACTGAAAACTCGTCCGATGTTGCCTGCAGTCAATTATAATAATAATAAAAATAATAATTGCAACAATAATGAAAGAAAAGGCAACATTAAAATGCTAACAAATTTAGTCCCCCTAAGGAGGGAGAACAATCTAGGGCTAATCAATAAATTTCATCAAACTATGGATAAACCTGACAACCAAGGGTAATTGCCCACTTCATCCCGTCAGGTGCAAGCTCAGAATAGGACCATTCACTCGAGGTATTTTTGCCAATCTCACCAACCTCTGAACATATTTAATGGGGGGAGTCCCTACTTCTCTACCCTCAATTCCCTTTCCATGTGAAATCTGAAATAGTTAAGGAGAGCTTGGCCGAAATGGAAGGTCTGTGTCTTCAGTCATTTCAGTCTCGTACACCGTAGAACCTATTTTGCCATACCCACCAGGCAGAGGAATACTGCATACCCCCCAATAAAGGCGGTGGGGTGATCTTCACAATGGACTCAGTTTACAGCCGGATTTCTCCTACTCGTGAAAACAGCTGTTCGACTAAACTCCACACGTCAGCAATACCAGGAACCTAGAGTTGCATGTAGAACTGTTTCGTCACTGCATGCAACTCGCACCGGTCCACCTGATGACACTTCAGATCTTGTAGAGTCTGTCATGGAAGTGTTATTCCAAACTGGTAGCAGTGACAGGCCAGATATTTCTTGAAATTACCCATAGTTGCCAGGCTGAAATGCTTCCGGAACAGACTAGCCAGTTGATTCTTATCGACATCTAGAGTTTCTCCGAGAACGTCATCTTCCTTCCCAACCACTAAACCTCTATATAAGGCCAAAGTAGAAGTTCCACCAACCGCATTGCCCGAATGGTATAGGTTAGTTAGCGTCTGACGACATTCCAGATTCCTGGTGTCTAGTCTTTGCCGCCGCTTGACTCACAATGGCAGCTCCATGAAATAGCCGAGCTGTGGAAATACATGTCTGACGAAAGCAAGCACAGCTGCACCCCGTCTAGGAATTATGCCGTAGATTCAGTACATATCTGCGCATCAGTAGCCATGGCATACCGAGGCCACAACGCAGGGGTTGATGACTGAACAGTGGAACACATCCAGTCTACTCAACGTAATAGTGCAGACGCTACAATCTGAACATACGAAATCTAGGGTAAGTCCCAACGGAGACAGTAAAGGCATTCACCACCTCTGCCCGACTCTTCAGGGATAGCTTTCTCTCAGACCTTTACTGGGTGAGATTGGCCGCCCTGCTGGTAACCTCGTCCCAGTTTCTATCCAACTGGAAATCTGGACCGAACCACACTCCAATCAATTTAACGAAAACGGTAGTGCCATCCCAACATCGCTGTCTGAAAACATGGACTTGCCTCTCCAGGTGCCGAGTCACAAGCCCACCAACATATCTGGGTTAAGATTTGCTTCTGTCATTGTCTCGTGTTCCCTTAGAATGGTGCCAAACACTGCGATTTCTGTGGTGTTCAACACCATTATGCTGATGTCATCCACGTACGCAGACACGCATCCTAGTTCGAACAGGATGGTCTTCAGCACCTCTAGTTTCTGCAGTAACGGATGAAGAATATGTATATACAGTAGAGATGGCAGAAGACATCATTGTCTGATGGAGTGTGTGATACGAAACGGTTACAATAGGTGGCCATTTATTCTGACCACCGCACAGATGCCTCTTTGCATTGAAGCGAGCCGGCGTGGGAAGAGGGGACCGAAGCTGGCTGTCTTTAGAACAGCCGCGAAGGAGTGATTGTTCCCCCACCGTTTCGTCTAAATTGATTAGGGCGCCGATGAAGCCATATTTATTCCCTACACACTCTATGATATATCACATAAAGTGGAGGATGTCCTGGATTGATCTGCCTGGTATCTCGCAGGCTTGCATTTCTCGATCATACCACCGACTCCATGGCCAACTTCTTTGCTAACACTTCGGTGAAAAATATGAGCCGGAAATAATATATCATGACCCCTTCTTGGCGTCCTTTATCAGCAGTGATACCACTCCATGTGTCACAAAACATGGAATTCTCCAGTTTTTGTCTTTTTGGAGTAGACGTCTGCCAGATGGTCCCTAAATATGTCTGGCATATCTAAGTAAATCTCATAAGTCAGACCTTCCGAACCAGGCGATTTTCTACGTGTGCAAAAAACTCATCCCTTGTAATATATCAGCTGCTTTTTATCGTCCCTCAAGGCCATTCTCCGCCCAGAGCCACTGAAAGTAAGGCGGTAAAGTCCAACAACATTTCCTACCCACCACTACATCCGAACAGTTCAGCAAAGTGTGTCAGAAAAAAAGCACACGACTGCTCGTTGCCGAGTAACATGCGCCCATCTCGGTCCGTCAAAACCGAGCTGTGACGGTTTCGCCAATTTACGCTTCTGTCAGGCTTCTAACAATGACGAGAATGACGGAACTGGGTCCATGCCTAAGCGTTCTATCTAAGCAGACCGTAAAGATCAGAACATTTTAGTGTGTGTGTCGAGAAACTGAAATTGTTGACATCGTATACTATCTGTATCCGCTGAATAAGCAATACCCTATCTATATACGATCTGGATACACGTTATTACTGCTCCATTTCAAGGTGGAACATTCGGGAAATCCAGTGGATACCCGTCAGACAGTTGGAATTGTCTCAGAAGGTCTGTGAAACTGGTACACACCCTCTCATACCTCCAAACCCACACGATTATATCGTGCATCTAATAGGCTATTCTAATCTCCCACTAACACTAACTAGCAGGAGGTCCTCATGAATGTTTGTGGATGCCTGCAGAAATCTGGCCGCAGTGCCTTCTTGGTTCATAGACAGCCACTAACCTGAAAGCAGCACCTTCCCTGCTTCTCACGTCCATGATCACCGACTTACTCAATGGGTCCAGGAAGATCATACATATCTTGAGATTCAGACATTTACGAAACGACACTGTCACTCCAACTCTAGACCTAAGCCGATTAAAGATGCATACTTCTCATAGTCTTCGAGAAAGGATGTGGAAGCCTGTGTCTCGTAACTTCTGGTCTCGCTGACGGCTAACACATCTAAATTTAGAAACCTAAAGTCATTAAGCAAGTGATCTTGCTTCTAAGGTGATCTCAGTCTACGTGTATTTATACTTCCTACTCTCAGTAAGGCCTTTTTTCCCCGGAAAAATGGAGGCGAAAAACGGTTAATTATCTTGGTAAAGTGGAAAACGGGTGATACGATTTTCTCAGAGAGGTGGGACTCCTTGATAGGCCCTTCTAATTTCTTTTTTTCTGGATTTTTCCTACTTATTATCCACACATCATTTGGGAGCGTGGAATTCATAGAATTGTACAGTTTCAGCGGTTTCCAAAAAATAATTTAGTGTTTGTTGGGGTTTTAATGGTAAACCCTATAAAGCCCTTACCCGTCGGTATGTATGGTTTTACTTTGCGATAGGATAGCCGCTATGCCATTGCTTTTGAATGAGGGTGAACTCTAATATGTGTAGATTTGGTGGTTGCTTTATCTATGGTTGTTGTGTTTGTATGATTGTAGATTTGCCTGTTGCTGTTGTCTGTGTAACTGCTTTTGTGTCTATGTTTGTTTCTGCACTTGTTGGTGTGTTGCGTGTTTGGATGTTTCCGCTGTTTGGGTTGCACTTTTGCTTTGTTGTTGTTGTTGTGGCATTTGGCTGTTTTTTCGTCTTCGTGTTGCAATTGTTTTGTTTGTAGTTGCTTGGGGGGAGAGCTGTTAGATACTTCGTCTAATTTTCTGGGTTATTTTTATTATATTAGGTGATGGTGCATTCGTTTTTTTCCCCTTTTGTGGCCCTACAGATGACCTGCCATGATTCACTTTTATTTTGCACCTCGTCATTAAATGAGAAGTCGGACGGAGGAGTTGGTGGGTGATATATGCACGTGTATATGTTGGTGAGGGTTGTGTTAGTGTTGTCCTGGGCCGGAGGGAATTACTATGAGGTGTGCTATTTTTGGGAAAGATGGCGTGCTGTCTTCCTCTACCTGGGTTGTGGCGTCGGCTTTTGGTGCGGATGCTGCTGCTGCTGCTGCTGCTATCACACTTGTTGCTGCCGCTGCTCTTTGTGTTGTTCTTGTTGCTCCTAATGGTGTTGCTGCTGCTGCTGTTGATGTTACTGCTGTTGCTGTTGCTGCTGATGTTGTTGCTGTTACTGTAGTTGTTGGTGGTGGTCGTGGTACTCTTGATGTCCTGTGTGGTGTTGTTATTCACATGACCGTGTTGTTGGCAGTAGTGCACGTTTTGATTCTGCCGGCCATTGTCGTTTTAGGCTAATAGGTGGCAGACGATTAGTTCTCCCACATTTGTGTTATTTTGGGCGTCTGCCCTCAACGACAACGTGCAGCTATGGCCCTTTGGGGTGTTCGATTATGTAAGGATTCCTGGATCAGAATCATTAGACTAAAACCTGACCAATTCTATTTTCTATTTGTTTTTAAATATCTAGTACGGTGTCACCACATTCCACGACCACGCATGCCACTATCCACTAGATGTACAGTTCCGGTGGTATGTCGCATACGTATATATTTAGCTTACTCCCCTCACCCAAATAAACACAAATTAGGTGGGTAGCATCAACTGGTGTTCAATTATCTATAAGAGCATTGAGTATGTCTGTGCTATTGCCTCTGTGAAGAGTTGCACTTCCGTAATGTAAATTGTTTGTCTCGTGTGATGAAATCGATGACGTCCGAAAAATCAGAGAGGCCCCTCCTACCTGGCCATAAATGGTGTAATAGATTCGTCAGTCCTCTACGGACATACACCGACATGTTGCAGTGTTCCTGGCTGTTTTTTTCCATAACCTCAGAAGGGACAGCCAGATGAGCTTACCGGGTGTCCAATTTGATTAGTTTTTTT
>JAYRBU010496856.1:0-10376 GCA_036023795.1 Vulcanoctopus hydrothermalis
ATCATGAATCTGACACCCTACCCATTAGGCCACGCATCTTCATTTTACTAACTTTACTAACTATTATTATATCGTTAATATATAATCATATATACTTTACTTACATTTCACATGTTTAAAGGAGTTCAATTAATAGACTGTGGATATCAACACTTTACTGTTTTATAACGAGTCAACGGAGGAGCCTCTATGTGTTCACCTCACCGTGATCTACCAACACAGACTGAAGCAAGACTTTTCAGGTGCAGATCCATGGTCTCTCGAGATCTACGGATGCTAAATGAAGATGTTCAGCCAACAAGGGAGCCTCTACATGAGCCAATGAGGGGAGCCTCGATATGGTTGCTCAACCAGCTATAAATAACAGCCAAATCTCTCTCAAATCACTGCCATAAAAAATGAAAAAATGAGAGGATGCATTGGATAACGCACGTAGCCCTAGATATACTGTCTTAATAAAAGACTGGATAGTCATGGAATGCTTTTGGAATGGCTGGAATGCATTTGATCATAGATCTGCTAGACCAAGGTCGATATATGGCTAAACAACAATAACAACAACTAATACGTATTTTACTGGCTCTTAGAGAGATTAAAGATAATATTGACTATAGTAGGAATTGAACTCTGAGCTAAGAGGTACAAGACTAGATACTATAATACCTTTTTTAATGGCTTGATCAGAGAAGGAAGAGTAACACCCATGGCACTTTTCAGAGCCACAGAAACCGGAGAGAGGAAGGGAAAAAGTTATCCTTAGATCGGAGACCTGGCCTGAATGCTTGTAACAGTGGACTCTGCTAAATACAACCAAGGGCCATGTGGTGGTGGTGGTCAACTGAGCAACGGATTAAGTCTAGCACCCAAAAACAGGAACGGTCACTCCCAACGAGCTTCCACACAGTTTTCGTCCACCAAATTTCACTCACGTGGCTTGGGTCGACCTGAGGCTATGGTAAAGGACACGTGCCCAAGATTCCACACAGTGTAGGATCGAACCCAGAACCTGAATGGTTCAGAAGCGAACATCTTAGCGTAGTTGGCGCGCTGGACAAGATGGCTGCGGTATTTAGTTATAGCCCCTTATGTTCTGAATTCAAATCTGTGAAGGTCAACTTTACCTTTCATTTTTACGAAATCGATAAAATAAAGTTACAGTCAAACACTGGGTCGATTCCTATAATGCATCCTAGATGTGAATGGAAGTATAATAGACGACAAGACAGTCTATAAAAAGAAAGGACTATTGGACAATGTAGGGACCTAGTCTGCTGCCCATCATGCTGCAGTGGATTTTTATCCATTTTTTTGAAAATCTGTACATAGATGTAGTTTTGCATGCCAATTACAATATCCAAACTTGGGTAATTAGAAAAAAGTAATTAAACAGTTACAACCGTTTAAAATTGGACTTTTCTGTCATTTATAGTCAATCGCCTTTGTTTATTTGTCTATTTTTTATAACTGCAGACACTGTGACGTTGTGGGTTAGGGTTAGGTAAGTCTATTGATTGATTTGTCAAATTTAATTCCCCATGGTTTTCGATTTTCGTATTAAAAATGTTTATCTTTCAAAGTTTGTAGAGTTTTTTTTATTTGGCTGCTATTTCTAAAACAACGAGTGTCGGTCGGCAGTTATGGTAAATAGACAAATATACGAAGGTGATTGGCTATAAATGACATAAAAGTCCAATCTTTAAACGGTTGTAAGTTTTTAATTACTTCTTTTCTAATTACCCAAGTTTGGATATTGTAATTGGCATGCAAAACTACATCTGTGTACAGACTTGTTTTTAACAAATAGATAAAAATCCCCTGCAGCATGATGAGCAGACTAGGTCCAATAATTGTTTAAATAATATAGAAATAAGAAAATAAAATAAGAAAATAAAATAAGTTTATTTTCTATTTACTTACCTGGGCTTCTTCGTAGACGGTATCTTGTGTCAGGCTGAAAACCACACCGAGAAACAGCAAGGCAAGAAAACATATCCACCGTGAATATAGTTGTTTGGTTATCATTTTACTAATTTTTGTTTTTCAACTGCTGTAATATATTGAACGTTTTACTAGTTGTTTCCTCCAAAATTTATTACGAGAGCAACAAAGAATATTTACTGAAAGATTTTCACTCAGTATTTGTATAAAATATTTCTCATGAACAATTTATACTTTAATTATAACTGGAAACATTCCCATTGGTTCCCATAGCTTGCGTTATTTTTGTTTATAGTCACATGCTGGTTAACTGGACAATTGTTTTTTAAGTCACCCAATTCTTTCATAAAGTTAAAGCTGTCAAGTTTCCCGTTTCTTCCGCTTGTTTTAAAGGTTTCTCTAAATTCATGGTTTCCTGTAATTTGTGGTTCCTGCAATTATTATAAGTTTCGTCAGAACACGCATTGAAAAATATACTTTATTCGTTTCCACTCTTTACCATCATGCTTTTATAACTATAGAAACTCTCTATTGTAGTCTCTTTAACAACATACAAGTTACATGATGTTTTACTTATTTGCTTTGTTTAGCATTTATCTGCAACAGACATGCAATACTGTGTAACAAGTATGAGCAGGCACGCCAGAATAACTACGTGGCAGAGTCTTCCGTGGAGGCTTCTTCAACGTAGTATAGACTTTTCCCCACTATCCATCACACGCAGCCCGTCGGCTGATCAAGGAGTCGGATCCAATCTAAAGTATAATAGAGACGATTGGGGACGCAGATATGAAGTTGAATACTTCAATAGCATCCCATTGCCTTTATCAGACATATAGGAGGTTTTGAATTCAGTACTGCACACTTTTTTTTCATCGCTTAGTTAAATAAGGAAAGGCAACGCCCATGACGTCTCTCAGGGTCTCCGAGATTGGTGCGAGGAAACTATCCTCCGACCGGAGACCTAGCCCGAATGCTTACAGCAGTGTACTCCGCTAAAGGCACCCAATGGCGAGGTGGCGGAATTTAACCGAGTGAGGGATTGAGTCTACCATTAAGAAATGTTCGTTGATTATACAGTGCTCCACCGCTTCACTATAATGAGCATTACCTATTTAGTATGAATTATTGCTAAGTGGATTTAACCAGAAACAACCTCCCTCGAATACAAAATATCAGTTGGGTAGAAGATACCACCTACATCAACAGTAGCTTCCCCCAAATGTCAGCAAGTTACTACTTTCCACGAGACATGACATTGTTACAAAATCTGTATACGATGCTGTCTGCAGGAAGGATTGCCTTGACCAACACACTAGAGGTGCAAAAGAAACAGAACGCATCCACACATTTTAAAATAAAGAATACCGATAGAAAATCCCAATAAAAGCAGTTCAGTGCAGTGCAGTGCAAACGCAACAGGCCCGATATTCTTCTCTGGGGTAAGGGGAAAAAGATCATGCATAATTGAATTTTTTGTGAGTGTCTCGACTGAAGTTACGGAGAACAACAACTATAGCTTTCTAACATCTCCTGTATGTCCATCGTGGTAGGTGATTTTGAGCTATGTAACGAGAGATTTACATAGAAGCATGAACGTGCTGGGGTTTCCCAGAAAGGAACAGAAAAACATGAGTCGCATCCTCTAGTTTTTCAATTACCTGCAAGAAAATTTCACTGTACATGTTATAAGGACGCAGTCATGGCTGTAAGGTTAGGAAGTTCGCTTCGCAACCACGCGGTTTAGGATTCTATTCCGCTGCGCGGCTCATTGAGCATGTGTCTTCTACCATAATCTCGAATTAATTGAAGCCTTGTGAGTGAAATTTAGCACACGGAAATTATGGAAGCCCGTCGGATGAACCATTCATGTTCTTTGGTGGTAGACTTAAACCACCGCCCTATTTAAAGAAGGAAGATGTGTAGGAGATGCGGATATGGAAATAAGAAGATATTTGGTAGAAGTGATCATTAAACCGACAATATTAACGAAAACAGAAGCATGGACGGACATTAAAAAAAAAACATGACATGGAGCAGTTAAATAAAGCCCAATACCTAATGTTATTGATAGTATATGAGCAGAAGAGAGGAACACCATACTATGGGCTCATAAGTGAGACGGGCACATGGCCATACTCACACATAATAATCTATAGAAAGTTCATGTGGCTGTATGAACTGATCCACTCGGAAGAGAAAAGAATAGCGTGGAAAATATTAATGGGGCAAATGAAAGAAGGGTAAGAAGACAACTGGATGAATTAATTGAGGAAATGGGCAGAAAAAATGAAAATAGGCATAGACATAGAGACAATAAAAAAGGTAAAAAAGTCAGAATGAAAGAAAAATAATCAAAGCAAAAATAGAAGAAGAAATAGAACAGAAAATAAATGTAAAAGTAAAAATAAATACAAAATTAAGATTCATAAAAAATGAGAAGTTCCAACAAAAAGAATATCTAAAGAAATCCTTAGATTAAAATTAAATATGGTCAACTTAAAAAATCAATTCAGAGAGGAAGAAGTAAGATGTGCAGCAGGGTGCGGTGATGAAGAAACTACAGAACACTTATTAATATGTGAAAGGATTAAGCACAACATAAAAGAGGAAGAAATACGGGGTAACTTCAACAATCCAGAATGGCTAAGAGAAGCAGCATAAATAATAAAACAAATTGAGGAAATGAAGAGATATGTGTAGGAGGGGGGTATAAATGCCTTGCACTCATTCGATGTGCTCACTAGCCATAGTGAAGTGGACAACAACAACGTTCGTATGCTGTGGAGAGAGAGAGAGAGAAAATAAACATTTTTCTCTCAATCTCTCCCCCTCTGTCCCTCACTTCTCCCCACGGCATACACACGGCATGAAATAATTTTTTCTGTTGTAAACTGCCACCACCACCACCACCACTACCAGTCTTGGAGGCGGAGGCTCTGAAGATGGCCGTGGGCTCTGCCTTTCCTCCACTAACTAAACGATAAAAATGTTTTAGGAGAGACTTACTCATTTAGCCGTACATTACAGTACCCCTATTTATTTACATTCCATATTCTTCCCAATGACTCATTTATTTTTCTGACGGAACGAAGCTTGTAGTTTCTGTTTCAGGATTATTAATTTACCGTTGAGTGTTTCTAGCCGACAGTTCCTGCATATTTTAGATGTTCTATCCCTAACTCACAGCTGGTAGTTTGTGAATTTATAGTTTACTTTAGTTTCAATGGTAGTAACCACTTATCAGATGTTTTCCCTTTGTCTATGTATGTTGCCTTGGAGAAAGGAATTTTATTTAGATTGTGTGTTCCTATTATATCGATCGATCTAATTTACTGTTATTTCTTAGCCCACTGTCTAAATTCAATGTCAAAAAAGAAAATTTCGGTGTATGTTAGATGTTCTTTAGCCTAATGAGCGATATCTGATAGCATCGATGTTTTCTACCAATTTGTGTTGTAATCCGTCTTAAGTAAAACTCTATCTCTAAGAGATAGAGTTTTACATAAAGTAAATTCTCATTGAATAATGACTAGTCTGTGGATGAGGAGCAATGACCACAGTCCTTGCAAGTCCTTTAAAGCTGGTGAGGCTGATGCGGTTGATATTCAGTTTGAACTTCGGCAATGGATGTCTCTAGAGGACAACCCTCTGAAATTTTGCTAACAATGACTGTAGAGTCGTCACATGCTTAACTTTAGAAAAGTCTTGCATATATTTTGTTAACTACTTACAGACTGAATTTATAGAACATAGTTTGTGTGGATTTTCTTTGCCTGAAAACACTAGCATTTTATGGTTACTGCTGAAGCATTTAACATAACCAAATGCATCAGCAATTATTGATACAGGGAATATAAATTGTTGGTTATGAAGCAATTATCTATAATTATTTTTTATTTTATTTTATTTTGCATGGGATACTTACATCGTTTCCTCTTCAAAATCATTATGTTTGGTCAGATGTATGCACATTTATCGATGATTTTTATTGTAAAACTTCCTTGTGTTGGAAGGTGTGGATGTTGTTGATGCCAGCCCTGACAGAGCAAACCTACGATCAAAGATGTTCCAACCATGACCATCCTATCTTTTTTGAGACAGTATATATAGGTCCACGTTGTCCAATGTGTTCTTTTTTAAGACAGTAAGGCTTCATTTGAAGGAGATTTAGCTGTTATTTCTAGCAGGTCGAGTTACCGTATTGAGTGTAGACTAGTGGTATTGTTGACACTTACTCCAGGTTAATTCTTCGTAGAAATAACATTGTATACTATTTCGCAAGAACATCATGATTCATTGGAAGGTAATGCTTTGAGGACATTTTAGGACAGTTGTTTTTATGCCTTCCACAGAAATGTGGCGCAGTCAACATTTTCGGTTGTACCTTAGAGGTTTAAGGTCTTTATTGACTCTTTTCTGTATTTCATCGCTATCTCTTCTTGGATTGTAAAAACATAACCTTCGAAACGTAACGAGATGTAGCAGTTCATAGATTCCAGTATAACATAGCGGTTCTAGTCCGCGAGCTGGCTGAGTAAACAAACTTTTCAAAAGCCTGAGGTCTGTGGGAAAATTCATTTAAATAAAAGGGGCACTCGGTATTGAAAAGGTGGAGAACCACTGGATTATACCATTCCTATCTATCGACAAGTATTTGTAACTTTCATTGTCGAAAATATAGGTGATATAAAATCCGTAGAATTTCTGTCTAGTTTGAAGTCGACTTTCAGTTCATTAGAAGCATTTGAGCATTTGTCATGGCAGAATTCTGTTCTGATGTTATATGAATAGCCTGTTATCAGGCCAAGCTGTATCTTAGCTACCTTGATGTTATTGACGTAGGCTTTTCAAGTCTTCAACAATGAAGCCACGTGTTACATTTACTGTTGTGGGACGCAACATATATCCATTATAATTCTTCATAAACAGCAGTACAGAGAGGCTCCTCTCATTGAAATATTCTTTAAGATAGATTTATGGAAGTGATGATTGTTGTTCCCTTTGTATTTTGTGACACGATGGTTGACCAGGCTTTTGTCTCTTTTAATGGCAACAATTATAGGTTCTGTTACTTTGTAAGGCGCCACAATGGTTCATAGTAAACATGAGTAGTCGATGTAGTGTGGTTTCTCCGGTGTTGTTTTACTCCTTGATCGTCAGCAATTATGTCTCGAGAGGTTAGTTATACTGGATATAATATCAATTATATCTGCAACTACTGATGTGTGCCTATCTTATATACTTCTGTAACCTACACAAACCCTGCGCTGACAGAAACTGAAAACTCTCACACGGGGTTGGAGAAGAAAAGTGTCTTACTGTGGGACAAAAAGTACAACAGTGTTCTTAATTGGAAAAGTATAGACAGGGTCAAGCTGCTATTACGAAGAATTTTAAAAAGGCGTACGATAAGTCTGGTGTTGTCTTCCTACACGATTTATTTAAGATATTTCCAACTGGGAAAGTAAGGCTAAGATCCTTAATGGCTACTTTGTAAATGTATTTAACAAAAATAATGGAAGCAGAATGCCGTACCTCTAATATCAGATATCTCTACAGGAATCTTTATCATGTTCGAGAATTCCTACATTAGATCATTACTATATACTAACAACAAGCCTCATGAACGAATGTTTAGGTTCTCTATATAATCATCTATCTGTTAATCTTTTCCTTCTTGTCTGATATACCTAGATACTTTTTCACTTAACCAACAAATATGGCAAAAGAGGAATGTTTTAAAAAGTACAGTTATTATATACCAATCCACAATGATTATGTTTGATACTCATCTGGGAAAGAAGAGGTAGTGTTTGTGTGACACTTATTCCCCGGGGAGGAATGTATTTTAGCTTTCTTGCCACTTGAGAATGGACAAGGTGGAGATTCTAAAAAGCCAGACAATATCAAAAGTTTGATGAACTTGTTTCTCTTTCTCCTAAACAGCAATAACTGAATCTACCCAATGTGAGTTGTAAGTAACATCACAAGATCCGTCTCAAACAACGATTGATTCCTCTTGAGGGACCTGATGGGATAACGTTGCAAAATCAACAATATTCCTTCTCATCAATGTCGGCATCAACATGGCTTTAATATCTAAATTTCCTACTAGTGTGGGAGAATGTTATGGAAAATAAAATGATTTTTAAATATATACAGAAACATGTATCTTCATACTTGAAGTATCTGGCTGCCAGGTGTTCACGATGAATAATGCAATAAACAAAGAGAAACTCTGAAAAGCTGGGATCACTTTTCATAAGTGCAATTAATCCTGCATTTTCCCCAACATTGCAACACTGACGAATTTATTCAGCGAAACATCAACATTTGATAATGCCTTTAATTCCACTAAGTCCAACATCTCTTCTTGCACAGATACATCAGAGGAAATATAACAAACAAATACTGTCAGTTGTGGGTTGTCTTGTATGTTTGTAGATTCGTCAAAAGCTAAGCCGAATGCAAGGGAATTCCTTAAATAATTGTGCATTTTCCCTGCAACATTAGCACTGATCTGGGAGATACGTCCCTCTGTAGTGTGGCGTGAAACTGGTGTTTCTGCTATTAGGTGCAGAGGTTTTGTGTGGTTTGGGGATTTAACACTGCAGCAGCTTCAGTTATATTCATCTTAGCAAATTCACCAACAGAATATGGGTGTTTAGCACGAGCAATAGTCTATGATATAACAAAACTAGCTTCAGTCATTGTATCAGCCTCCTTATTGAAAGTTATCAACAGTGTCTGCCTTGCTATCTAGGGATGATTTTAACATAGTTAATTTGTTTTTCCTTAATTATGATTTAGGTGGATAATCATACGAAATTATTTTGATTTGGTTCATAGTGGCGTTTCAAGTTACTGGCTTTGTAATGACTGAGTGATACATGGTAGAGGTTTGCCTCCTTTAAACGTAAATGTAAAATATTCCTCCAAAAAAGGACTTAAAATTTCCGTTTTCATTTCCGTATTTTCTATTTTTTACAATTTGATGGCGCTATCTTCATTCACAAAATTTTCAGGGACACTTATAAACAAAACTTGTATCTGAAGTGTACTAACTGGGTCCACCGCCACCACCGTTTGACTCATAAATGCAATTTGCAGCAAATCAAAGTACTTTCACATTTCAGTATTTTATCAATTTCGATCTTTTAAAGATAACTTTTAGGTGCGATCTTTTAAAGATAAATTTAATACTTCACTATTTATGTATTTATCAATATTTCTTATAAATGTTTAAGAAAAAAGGTGGGGGGAATGGGTTAAATGACTTGATCTAAGTTATTTTACTATTTATTTATTTCGATCTTTCTTATACGTTTAAAATGTTTAAATGCTATTTCCATAATATTTTCGTTTCCATCTTTCTTGGAAATGCTTAACAAAAAATAGGCGGGTGTAGGGGACTACACGTATACCATTTCTTGAGGGAGCTTTGGCTGCTATGAGCGACCACATACAAGCTCTTTGTTGCTGTTGTTGTTGTTGTTGTTGTTGTTGCTGTTGTTTAGCCCCACGTCAGCCCTGATTTAGCAGACCTCTGATCAAAAGTATTCCAGCCGGGTAATAAAGGGCGAGCGGGGGCTTGGGGGGCTAAGGCACTGCATTTCAAACTCAAGCTTTGCTTTTACAACCATAAAAACTTCTTTAAACATCCAGAGAAGCGTTTTACAACAAGTTTGTCCAAATACGTTTGTTTCTTGTCCAAATACGTTTGTTTCTCCAACCCGTTTACATTTAAAATGAAATGGAGGATTTTACAACATGTGGCTTTCTACCAGCATGGTTCTTATCGTTTAAACCTACGTTGTAAACTCTGTTTAACCAAGAAACTTTTGATTTTATTCCGAGACAAACACGTATTAACCGAAAGATCAGAACTACTAAGTGTTTGCAGGCACGCTTCTAAACCTAGCAATGTTATTCCATATCCCTCTCGTAACGGCTGATCATCTCCAGTCCAACGTTCTTCGCCTCTATATTTTGTCTATTACTCGACTTACTTCGCTGAAGATTTTTAATTCACTTATTTTTAACACCTTTGAGTTATCTCACGTACACTGCACGTCAGTATTTTGCATTCAAACGAACCATTTTAAAATATGAATTCTTTTTAAAACAAATTCCTTTTCCCACTCCCCCACTTCGTCTGCTTTCTATTAATCTTACTTTCATGCCCTCTCAGTACCCGTATATTTTTAAACATTGTCTTTCATTAAAGCATTTTTATACGTTTTTTTTATTTCATTTTATTATTTATCGTTCAATATACCTACCCCTTTTTTCTCCCGTCCTTCTTGTCTATCTCTTTTCTTCTCTAACGGGTATAATCCCATCCACCATTCCCTTCTATTTCCTTCTTTCGTTGTTCTTTAGTGTACGTGGTCAGTCAATATGAATCTTTCTCGCCAATATCATTATCCATTTAA
>JAYRBU010505710.1:0-10295 GCA_036023795.1 Vulcanoctopus hydrothermalis
GCCAACAAACCTGTGCCGAAAGAAGGAAGGAAAGTTAGCCTGGCGTACAGGAAAATGTCTTAGAGGAAAGGAGGAGATGCACGGTAACCTACCGGTGCATAGGAACTAAAAGCAGGTAGGGAGGTGCTTCAAACATCTATGGAATGCAAGCAACTTTATAACATGTGGCAGGCACTATGGTACTGTTGATGACGGGTTCCCCTCTGAGACTGAGATGCAAAAAACACCATAGCCCCTTTTAAAAATGAGGAAATAATCCTCGTACCCTCATATTTGAGCTAGCGTGTGGTGAATGTGAGGATTGGGGATGTGCCGCCAGATATAAGCATTTGCTGGCTGGCGGCCGCCGACATAGAAGATAGTGTCACCATCCTACAGGTGGAAAGGTTGCACAGGGAGAATTGGTCGGGGATAGGTATGTAGCTTGTGATCCAAACAGCTCAGGAGAGGGTTGAAGCCATCCCCGACTTTATTGACATGTCGGACGGCACCCTTCTGTTTGTGACAATAGAGGGTAGGAAACCAAGATGTCATATTTGTCGTGTAGCAAACCACTTAAAGGCATTCTGTCCACAACAGAGGGTGACAGAAAGAAAACTCTTACTTATGCCAACACCACAAACACAAAAGCAACAACACCAGCAGCGGTGTGCTATCACAACAGTAGCAGGAGTAACAACAGTAACTGCAATTCCCAAAGCAGCAAAAACAAAAACATCATCAAAAACAGCAGCAGTAACAACAGAAGTAGCAACCATGGTAGTAGTAGAACTAGCAACAAAAGCAATAATATAAATAGGAATCCACAAGACAACAACATCAGGACCAACCCCGTATAAAGTCTCCCAGCCCTGTTCTCCTCCTCAGCAAAGAACAAACATAAGCACACACACACATGTGCAGATAACACTTTTCACCCCATCTGCCTCAGACCTCTCTAACACGTCGTGCGATGAGGTTGAGGCCAAACACGCGTCGCAAGAAGCCTTTATAGGAGGGAAAAGAAAAAATGTAAACTGAGCCGCTCTATGCAGAAAGCTAAGAGGTTCGAAGGGAAGGCGGAGAAGCATTCTTTAACCAATCACACACCCACACTACTACTGCCAAGGCTACCAATACAACCAACGCTGCAACAACATCAAAACCATCCAAACTCGCAACCCCACCAACAACAACAGCAAGAAAACACACAAGCACAACAGCATTCACAGAAAAAATAAACAACAACAACAATCACTAACACAACAACACGATCAGTAACCAACCACACCAAACAAACCCCTTACCAATTTCACTATTGTAAATAAATACGACGAGGAATTGATGAGTTTCTTAGAAGAACACAAAAATGAAATAACGAGAAGTGCAGAGGGTTTCGAGAAGCAATTTCGCAGCTTACCACCTCATTGACATCTCATAAAAGCAACACAACCCATCTACAAGGAGCTATCAGAAAAATTCCCCAAATAACGTGGGGATGGTCCGGAGCAGAGTAGACAAAAGACTTTTAGACGGCCGGGAAGACTGGACCACTCAAGCTTAAGGTAAGTCACTTCTCTCAGTTCTTTTTCCAACCAGCATGGCCGTACTAAAGTAGGAAGCATAAATATACGTTGCATGGGTCTCTTTGGAAGCCACGTCACTTGCACAACGACCTCAGGTCCCTAGACATAGATGTGGTAGCTATCAGCGAGACCAGGATTTCTGGAGCACACACACTCGCACCCGTTTTCGACGACTACGAGGTGTACTCATCTTGCGGTCTGTCGAGATCGGGTGGTGGGGTGGCAGTGCTATTTCAGAAATGCTTGGAACTACAGGTACGGGTGATCTTCAAGGCAGTACCTTCAGACTAGTGGCCGGCTATGTCCCGACCGGGGCAGGACGAGTGAAGTTCTTCAGGCGTCTAGAAGCGTTCATGAGAACGTCCCGCTCTTTAGTACTAGTACGGGACTGAAACTGTATTTTAGACGCAAGATGGGATTGTGTTAGGCTAGTGCATAGAAGAAGGGGTCGCAAAAGCCTCAAAAAACTGCTCGTACGTTTCCAACTGTCTGGACATCCGACTGGACATCCCAAATGTGCCAGTGTGGACATGGAACAACCACAGTGAGCCATCCAGATTGTATCTAGATAGGTTTTTTGTTAAGCGGGTGGATAGAGATAGCATAGGGTGTCCACAGTTGAAACTGGTTGGCTAAACAGACCACAAATTGGGGATTTTCATGGTCAACCTAGATAGGACTCATAGACAGGGACTCAGCTACAGGAAGCTGAATGCATTTTTCCTGGTGTGTAAAGACTACAGAGACTGAATTAGTGAGATAGTTAAGCAGCAGTTGATGGGGGTGATTGTCAACAACTGGTGGTGGGGTGCCCTGAAGTGGGCGATTACAACAGAATCGAGAACATTTAGTAAAGAGTTAGTGATAGAAAGAAATAGATTAGAGGGGAAGCTAGTTCGCAAGCTAGAAGAGGCAGTTTGGAGAGGCATCAACGTGCTAAGGGTAACAATGGTCTTCACCAGTTCTTCAGTGCAAAACACAAAGGCTGGGTGGCGGAGGTGTGACGTGGCAACATAGCCACAATTTGGTCTTTGACGGACTGGGATGAGCACGTGCTAATCGGTTCCAAGCAGCACTTTACTTGACTGTTTGAGATGAGCGATGGTGGGGGATTTTAGTTTCTGCCTCGACGGCTTGCTGCAAATCTTGGGAGAAGTGTTGAGGTGCTACGAAAGACTGAAATATGGTGGGGTGGGGGTAGTGAGCTGTTGCGTGTGGGGAAAATTTCCTGGTTTGGATGGTCTGCCCTACGAGCTTTACGAATACATGCCAGACTTGTTTGGCGATCTCTTGGCAGATGTCTACTGCAATTGGCAGCAGAACAGGAGAATTCCCAGTTCTGTGAGCCGGGCATGGTAGTGCTGCTGAGAAATGATGCCAATGAGGGGGATGTAATAGACAATTTCCAGCCTATAACTCTGCTGAATGCAGAGTGTAAGATCTTGGCCAAGGTGTTTGCAAAGAGGTTGGTGCTTGTCAATGGTGGTTTGGTTGGGGAAGTGCAAATGTGCACAATCCCGAACAGGTCCATCCATGACAAGAGAGGGTTGGTAGTAAAGCTGGCTTTGATGGGGCCCTGATCAATTTGGATCAATCAAAAACTTTGGATAGAGTTGACAATCGCTACTTGGCAGCTGATTTCGGACCTGTTTTCAGAGGCTGGATCGCCACATTGTAGTGCGGCATCTGTTTGGTGGTCAGAGTGAACAGCCACCTCTCGAAACTGTTTCGCATCGCATGCTCATTCTGTCAGGGATGTCTCCTCTTGCCTCTTTTGTATGTGCTGGTTCTTGAGCCACTGCTGCGGAAGCTGGAACTGTTGAGAGACATCCCTTTGAACTGAGACGCAAGAGAACCATATCAGCCTATGTAGACAAGGTCACTCATGGAAGTGGAGGCGGTCAACGCCATACGAGGCGGTGGCAGGAGCAAAGATCAATCTGGACAAATCAGTAGGCTTGCAGCTCGGCACCTGGAGAGGCAAGTCCATACTGTCAGACAGCATCATAGGGTGCTGGAACGACGGAATGGTTAAAGTGCTTGGGGTCTGATTCAGCCTGGACCTCCAAGTGGACCAGAGCCAGGACAAGGTTATGAGCAGGGTGGCTAGTCTCACCTAAAAATGGGCCAAGAGGAAGCTGTCCCTGAAAGTTCGGGCAGAGGTGGCGAATGCTTACATCACCTCCATTATAATTTACTGACTGACATGCCCCAGTTTCTGTCTGACCAGATTAGAGCATCTGCTCTTTGGCGTCTTGTGGGAGGGACACATTGTGCTGGTCAGGCGGTCCATCTGCTGCCAACACCCTCTGCATGGCCTGCAGAGATTCCTGGATGGTGAGTGGGTGTGGTTGCTATTTGTGAGGCATGTCTTTCTGCAGCCCATCACTTTGATGAAGCTGCAGTCCTTGGTCAACCAAAGATCGAGACTGGGCACCTGGCATCTGAAATGTTGTCAGGTGCTCACTGCCCTCTACCAGTCAGGTAATGGGATAGGTGGAAGTTCTACTCTAGCAATCTATAGAGGGCTAATGGTGGAGAAGAGCAATGACATTCTCGGGGAAGCTCTGGACATCGACGAAAATGAACTGGCTTGTCTGTTCCGGAGGACTATCAGGCCGGGGATCATTATGGATAACTTCCAGAAATCCTTGGCCTGGCAGTACTACCGAGTGGCACCACTGGTTCAAGATAAACTCTACGGGAATGGAAGCACCGTTAGATGGGCCCATGCGAGATGTGCACAGAGTGATGACACCATTCTGCACACACTCATTCAGTGTCTAGTCATTTTTAGAGGCTGGATCGCTGCCGTGTACAGCGTCATCTGCTCAGTGGTCAGAGTAAATGACCACCTTTTTGAACCATTTAGCATCGCGTGCTCGGTCTATATGTGCTGGCTCTAGAGCCACTGTTGTGGAAGCTGGAACAGTTGAGGGGCATCCTTTCAAACTGAGACAGTGTGAGAAGGCTGTGTCAGTGTATGCAGATGTCACGATGACTACCACCATAACTGGTAGCGTCAGTAACAACAAAATTAATAAAATCATGCAGAAATTTAACAACAGCAACATCAGAAATGGAAAAAAATATATTGACAACAATAACAAAAATGACAACAGAAGCAACAATAACAACAACAGCATCAACTGTAGTAGCAGCAGCAATGACAACAGCAACACGACCAACATCAGCAATATGACTACCAACACTGCTACCCTGAGTCCTACAGTCACCACCAACACAAAAACCAACTCCAACACCACCACCGTAACTACCACCGCAAATACCACCACCCCCAATACCACCATTGGCTCTTTCACCTCCTTTGCCACCGCTGTGAGAGTACGTAAAAGTTTCCATTTAGAAATGGAAGAAGCCAGAAAACTTGTCCAGAAACGAGGAAGGAGAGTGAGTCTGGCCGTGCCACCAAATGTCATTGAAGAGACAAGAAGGCACACAATTACCTACAGGGGCATAAGCTCAAAATGTAGACAAGTGGAGAGAGCGCCCCATTCTGAAATAGAGAAATGCCTAAAGCCACTGTGGAACCAGAAGACCTATATCAGCCATGGGAAGCAGTGTGGCATGGTAGATGTGAGGTTTTCCACAGAAATGGAAGCCAAAAGGCACTCCACATCCTCTCTGAAAAGTGAGGAATTAATCCTCATACCAACGTATCTCAGCCATCGTGTAGCAAAGGTGAAGGTGGTAGAAGTACCACCTGAAATAAAAATTCCTTGGCTGGTGACAGCCGTCTTGGTGGAAATAGAGGACGGAACTACAATCCTAGATGTGCAAGAATTACGAAAAGAAAATTGGATGGGAAAAGGCTTTGAGCTTTTAAACCAGACGGGCCATCCCAGACATCATCAACCTGCCAGATGGCACTCTATTGTTTGTGGCAGTAGAGGGCAGAAGACCAAGATGCTACATTTGTGGTGCCACAAACCACTTTAAGGCCTTCTGCCCACAGCAAGGGGGGGAAAAAAAAGGCCCCCACTACTACCAATTCCACAATGCAAACACAATAGCACTTGCTGTTGCAACCACAAAGGCAAAAACACCAGTAGCAGCAGCAACAGTGGAAGCAGCAGTAACAAAAATAACAGAAATAACAATAGCAGCAGCACATGAAGCAGCGGCCACAGACATCACAGCATCACTGACAACAGCGATAACAACAGCAACAGAAACCACCGAAACAAAAACAGAACAAATCAACCCCCCCCCCCACCACCACCACCCCACCCCACCTAGACATACCTCTTCCCCCTTCTGACCACTTAGATATGTCCTGTAACAAGGGAGAAGAAACAAAAAAAACCAGAATGGCAGAAAGTCCCCGTTAGGAGAAAAAGAAAAAAAGAAAATCTGATCTCCCAACACAAAAAGCTAGGAGGCATGAAGGGACCGACCTATCACAAATACTACTACCACCACCACCACCACCAACTACACCAACACCACCCACACCACTACCACCACCACTGATACCACCAACATCACCGATACCACCAATACCAGCAACACCACAGTAAACACAATTCCAACCTAACCTGCACCCACACCAACAACAAAAACAACCGGAAAATAAGCAACAAAAACAACACCAACAACAGCAAACCAAGCAAGAAAATAACACCACCAACTACATTGCAATAAACAAAAATAACTGAAATACTTAATTTTATAACAGAACAGACAAACAAAACACTAAAGAACCACACACAACAACCATATAACACACCACAACACATACAAATAATAGAAACAACAGAAGACATATGCAAATATCTGAAAAACAAATTCCCCAACGACGTAGGGGCTTTCCGAGGTACAGTCAATAAAAGACTGTTCAAGGAGTTGCTCGGGGAAACACCCTCGATTAACCGGAAAGACTAATCACAGAAGCAAGGTAAGTGACCTCTCTCACTTCCATCTTTCCATCCAACTCAGAATAGGTAGCATAAATGTACGTGGCCTGGGTTCGCTTTGGAAGCAAGGCCACTTGCTCAACAACCTCAGGTCATTAGATATAGATGTGGTAGCCATCAGCGAGACCATAATTTCTGAGACGCACGCACTCGCACCCATCTTCGACGACGATGAGGTGTATGCTTCTCTTAGTAGGCCTGGATTGGGAGGTGAAGTGGCAGTGTTGTTTCAGAAAAGTTTGCCTCTCGAGGTGCGGCTGATATTCCTGAACCTGAATGCTAAGTCGGTGGTCCTGGACGTTGACAGCAGTGAAGGCAGTGCCTTCAGACTAGTGGCTGTCTATGCCCTGACAGGGGCAGGGCAGATGGATTTCTTTAGGCGTCTAGAAGGTTTCTTGGGAACTTTCTTCTCTTTAGTGCAAATGGGAGACTGGAATGGCATTTTAGACGCATGCTGGGATTATGTGGGGCTAGCTGATAGGAGAGTGGAGTGTAAAAGCCTCGCAAACCTGCTCAAATAGTTCCAACTGTCTGACAGGTACCGACTGGATTTCCTGAATGTATCATTGTGGACATGGACCAATCGCATCGGGTCATCCAGATCGTATCTAGATAGGGTATTTATTAGGTCAGCAGATAAGGATAGCATTGGGTGTCCACAATTTCAACTGATTGACTATACAGAGGCGCACAAAGCCTACAGATACCGGATTAGCAATTTAGATAGGCGGTCGCTGACAGGAAATCGTCAACAACTGATGTTAGTGTGCCCTGAAAAGGGTGATTAGAACAGAATCAATAGGGTTTAGTAAAGAAGTAGTGATAGATAAAAACAGATTAGAGGGTAATTTAGTTAGAAACCTAAAAGAGGCCATTAGGAAAGGCATCGCAACCAACGTGCTAGCGGCGAGAATGGCCCTTGACCATTTCTTCAACGTGAAACACGAAGGCTGCATTGTCAGAGGTAAGGCTCATGCCCTAAGACATGAGGGAATGAAAGCCATTCGATGGGGCTGGGTGGCAGAGGCACTACGTGGCAACAAAGTCATGATCCGGTCTTTGGTGGACTGGGCAGGTGCGTGCTACTCGATTCTAAGCAGATGTGTGCAGCTTTTCAGCGACACTTTGCTCGACTGTTGGGGGCAAGTGGTAGGCCGGAGACAGCGGTGGACTTTAATGCTTACCCTGACAGCCTTCTTGAGTGCTGCAAAAAGCCGATAACAGCTGATGAGATATGGGAAGCGATAAGTAGTTGTGCGAGGGGCAAATTGTCAGGTATGAATGGTCTGCCCAATGAGCTTTATGTTTACATGTCAGATTTGTTCAGCAATCTTCTGGCAGATGTCTACTCCAACTGGCAGCAACATGGGAGAATTCCCAACTCTGTAAGCTGAAGAGTGGTAGCGCTGCTAAGAAAGGACACCAACAAGAGGAATGCTATTGATAATTTTTGGCCCATAACTCTGTTGAATGCAGAGTTTGAGATTTTGGCCAATGTGTTAGCAAAGAGGTTGGTGCTTGTTGTTGGCAGTCTGATCGGGGAAGCACATACATTTGCAATCTCGAACAGATCTATACACAACAACCTCCACCTCATGCGATACATCATAGAGAGGGTGGGTAAGAAATCTGGCTTCAGTGGGGCTCTGATCAATTTGGATCAATCGAAAGCTTTCGATAGGGTCGACCATCGTTACCTGGCAGCTGTCCTCAGGGCAGCCGGCTTCGGTCCCGTTTTCAGAGGCTGGATCGCTGCAATGTACAGCGGCATCCGCTCAGTGGTCAAAATAAATGGCCACCTATTGGAACCATTTAGTATTGCGCGCTCGGTCTGTCAAGGATGTCCTCTCTCATCTCTTCTGTATGTACTGACTCTCGAGCCACTACTGCGGAAACTAGAGGTGTTGAGAGGCCTCCCGCTGGAACTGGGATGCGGAACTTCTGTGTCGGCATATTCGGACGACGTCACCATAATGGTGTCGGACACTCAGAAACTGAGGTAGTCAGCACCGTTCTAAGGGAATAAGAGGAGGTGGAAGGAGCAAAAGTTAGCCGGGACAAGTTGGTGAGCTTGAAGCTCGGCACGCGGAGAGGCAAATCCATGCCGTCCAACATCGTCGTTGGACGCTGGACAGACGGTCCGGTTAAGTTACTTGGGGGTCTGTTTCGGTCCAGATCTCCAGGTGGACAGGAACTGGGACGACGTGAGGAGCAGGGTGGCAAATCTCAAGCAGAAATGAGCTGAGAGGAAACTATCCCTGAAAGGTCGGGCAGAGGTGGTGAACGCCTATATTGCCTCCCTATATATTACCGCCTGACCATCGTGCCTTGCCCCAATCTCGTCTGACCAGATTGAAGCGTCTACTCTTTCGCTTCTTGTGGAAGGGACGCGTCCCACTAGTCAGACTATCCATCTACTGTCAACATCCTCTAGACGCAGGACTGGGTATGCCGTGGCTGCTAATGCGCAGACATGTGCTGAGGCTGTGACATCTGCAGAGATTCATAGACGGTTAGCAGGTGTGGTCGCCTTTTGTCAGGCACGCCTTTCCACGGCTCGTCTCTTTGACGGAGTTACAGGCCTAGATCAAGCGAAGACCAAGTCTGGGCGCCTGGCATCTGGAATGTTGTCAGGCGCTCACTTCCATCTACCAGTTGGGCAAAGCGGTCGGTGGAAGTTCTACGCTGGCCTTCTATAGAGGATTATTGGTGGGGAAGAGCGACGACGTTCTCGAGGAAACTCTGGGTGTCAACGAGAATCAACTAGTCTGTTCTGGAGAACTTTCAGTTCGGGGCCCACGGATAATTTCCATAAATCCCTAGCCTGGCAGTATTACCGGGGGCACTGCTGGTTCAAGATAAACTCTACAGGCACAGAAGTGCCATCAACCGAGCCAGTCCGCGATATGCGTAGAGCGACGAAATCATCCTGCACGCACTCGTTCAGTACCCGAGTATTGCTGACTTGTGAAGTTTTGTCGAACAGTTGTCGTCGCGTGTGGGACGGATCCGGCTATCGATCGAGTCCATCGTAAAGATTGTTCCGCCGCCTTCCTTTGCTCGGGAAGGGCAGGGACTTTTCCTCTGTGTGGTGGCCATAGTGAAATACGTTGTATGGTGGAGGAGACTGAAGGGACTGAACACAGACACTTTCCTCTTTGGCCAAGCCCTCATCGACTTTTTCAAGTTTCACTTGGAAAGGAAGGGAAGGGTGAAGAGGTAGGTGCTGCCGCCCAGTAAATTTGTTGAAAGGTGGGTAAGAGTAGCGTGCATGGCCCAAGTGAACGGGCCTATTCTTAGCAAGCGCCTGTAAACTGGAGGACGACAACTGGGAGGGGGCACTAGCCTGTCGTTGTAAGGACGATTCAGGCTTTGTGCGGTTTCCTCGAGTAGTCTTCGGTAGAGTTCCCCCTATTGGGGGCTTAATTTGATTAGTATTTTTCTCGTTACCCCTTTCTTCGTTATTTTCCTTTTTACACGTTTCTTTATTGTAACCATGTTTTTGTATCCTGTCCTTGTACTGTCCCCTTTGTATTCGAGCCTTTGTGGCTAATAAAGAAATTATTATTATTCAATTCTCGCCGAAGTCAATTTTGCCTTGAGGGTTGACAAAATGAAGTACCATTCGAGTACTGGGGTCTACTTAATCGACTGTCCCCCACTCCACCCGCGACACTTTTGTGGTCTTGTACTTATGTTAGAAATCTACTGTATTAAATTTTAACATAGGCACATTCCCACAAATTTTGGGGGAAGTATATAGTCGATTACATCAACCCTCGACATGGTGTCC
>JAYRBU010507680.1:0-10289 GCA_036023795.1 Vulcanoctopus hydrothermalis
TCATTAAGCAAATAGCTAAAAATATAAGCATTAGAATCACATCCTATAGTCTTAGAAAATGACACATTGGATAATATTGTCCTGGGTGCATTATAACTGAGAAAAAGACGGGATTGTCAGAGCTTGGATGCCTTTGATCAGATCATAGGTCTACACGGTCAGGACTGACCTTGGGTGAAACAACAACAAAACAACATATAGATTTATACATTACAGCGACGTTTTTGTCGTCACCAGCTCCCTGACCCGCGAACAGCTCAACTCCTTCATAACTTTTGTCATCTCATTCCACCTTGGTCTACATTTCACATCCACCATCTCCACCACGCCAGTTAACCTCCTGGATATCTTTGTCTCTATTGACGACCGCAAACTCTCCCTTTATGTCTTTTACAAACCCACTGACTCACACTCCTACTTCGATTTCACCTTATCCAACCATATTCATACCAAATCTGCTATCCTCTACTCACAATTCCTTGACCTTCACTGCCTCTGTAGCCATGGCTCCGACTTCAATACCCAATTGGTCCACTACTTCACACAAAGTGGCTAACCCCAATCAGCCGTTGATACCACCCGCCGTCGTACTCGTGTTGTTGACCGTTCTTCGGTCCTCATGCCTTGTTCCACCCTACCACCAACAACATTCCCTTTCTCCACACCTACCATCTCGCCACCTTACCGCTGCAACGCGACATTCTGCGTCTCTTTCGTCTCTTCCAATCTGTCCCTGCTGCTTCCCACATCCTCCATCTCCCTTTCTTCAGATGCAGCCGCAATCTTCGTGACCTTCTGGTCCATAGTTCTTTCATCCCTCTCCACACCCAACTCTCACTCCTCATCCAGAACATCCCCACTCTACATTGACGTAACTACTCCTTTCATGTCACAGACCGTTTGTCTGGTACCACCAATAATATTATTTGCTGCATTAAATGCCGACTTTGCGGCTTGTTGTATATTAGAAAAATCGGTCGGAGATTGGCAGACCGTTTTAGAGGGAATCTTATAGACGTCTGACATAGCAACACTGGATCATACACACATTTACACTCATACACACGTAAACATGCTTTTGCATTCACATGTTCATAAATGTACATTTTTCTTTCTTGTACATGATATAAAATAGGAAGGGCAGCACCTATGGCTCTTTTGGGGAGCTTTCTGGACAAGTGATAGGAGGGGAGGAAGTTATCCTCAGTCCCGAGACCTGGCCCAAACGCTTGCAACAGAGTGTATGCCACTTAAAACATTGAAGTAGCAAGTAAGGATCTTTAATTGGGTGACGTATTAAGACTACCGCCCAAGAAGAGGAACGATCATTCCGATAGGCTTCCAGACAATTCCCGTCTTGTGAATTCCCTCACAAGACTTTGGTCGACCCGAGTCTAAGTTAGAAGATGGTAGAAGTCATTTACCCAATGTGGCGCACAGTGGAACTGAACCCGAATCCACGTAGTTGTGAAGCGAACGTCTTAAACGGAGAGCCACGCTTCTGCCCATTAATATCTTGATTCAAATAAATCTAGTGACAAGCATTTATTGTCACAAACAAACACATACGCGCGCACGCACACACACAAATCTTCAGACAACGGAAACTCAAAGTGGTCTCCCAATCTTCAAGAAATATCAACCCCACCGTCTTTAAAATGACAGAAACATTGGACAATGTAATCCTGGATATATACAAAACAGATGGTATGATCACAGCTAAAACATCTTTGATAATAGTCTGCTCTAACAGAGCCGACCTGGGCTAAACAACAACAACAATACACAGAATATTTGCATATATTCTCAATATTTGTATTCTTTTATATAAATTAAATATATCACTTTTCTAGATACATATTATAAGTCATTATCAATAATTAGAAATAATTAAAAATTGTCTAATACATACCTAGTCAGAAGACCATTTCCTAACCAAGGTTCTAAAAATTTATAGGACAAACTTTTTTCAATGTGTTTCGTATTGCCGATTACTTCCTGAAATGAGAAACAATTAACGTAAAATAAGTTAACATGTCAGAAACAAGATCATGTTTTATAAAATATAAAATATTGACTAATTACAGCAGTGCTCAGTTTATATAATTTAGTGGTAGTATGTACAGAAATAGGATTTAGTAATATAGGCATGGCTGTGTGATTATGAATTGCACTTCGTAACGACATGGTTCATGACTTGATCCATCTTCGTGGCTCTTTGGGTAAGCGTCTTTTACTATAGCCTCTGGTTGACCAATATATTGTGATTGGAAGTTGGTAGACAGAAACTATACAGAAGCCCGTCGTATGTATGTATGTATGTTCGTTCTTTCTTTTTTAATTATCTGGATTTTTCTTAAAAAGAAGGAGCTGGTTTATAGCAAAGAAACAAAGCTCCATCACTGGAATTTGGATAACAAAAACGGTAAGTGCTACATGTTAAACTTTAGGAAAGTCTTGCATATTTTTACTGTTCCGCTTACGGGTTGCATTTGAATAGTGCGTGTTAGCTGGTCACATTGACTGCTTGAAAACCCTAGCTTTTCAAGATTGTACACTTAAACATTTACTAACGTAGCCAAGAACACCAATAATTATTGGTATAAATGTAAATTTATAATCTAGGTAGAGAAGCTATAAGTTTCGAAGCAGTTATTCGTAAATATTTTTCTCGATGATTTTGGAAGAAATATTTACACCTGCAGAACAGCTAACTTCTGTGACTGTACATACATTTTCTTTTTTGTTCAAAACAACTATACCAGGCCTGTTATGTTTGCACTTGGCGGAAGGTTTGATTGGAATGTTCCGCCAATATTCCTTGTGTTGATATGTATGCATGTATGTATTCAATAACAGGGTTATCCTCTATATTTATCACAGGGCAGTATTTTCTGTGGATGACATTCTATATTGTTTTAGCAACAACATCATGCCAAAATGGGAGATAGTACCTTCATGACAATTTTGTGCAGCTGCTGATCACATGTGTAATATTTTCCACGGAAATGTTACATGATAGATATTTTCGGTGCATCTTTGGGGTTGCATCTCTTTTGTTCATTGAGTATATCGTAGCTATCTCCTGCTCTTGGATTGCAAATACCGTAAGATATAGAATAACTAAGTAAATGTACAAGAATCTGAGCATGTTTTTTTTTGTTATCCCCCCCCCCCCAGTAGATGGCGTTTAATCGTAATATATTATCTGAATATTTCTATTTCCCTACGCACACAGGTGCACGTTGTTATAGTTTTACTCAGTGACTCTTCGTTCAGTAACTATTTCAGTAAGTAATGTGAATATATGTTTCACTGATGAGCTCTAATAAGAAGGAAACATGTCCAGAGTTCTGTCCCGTACTTGCCGAAAGTATTAAAGTAATATTAGCTAAAGTCTAATATTAGTCAACGACTATTGTTTGTTTAAGCAGATGGCGTATCAATATAATATTGGTTAATGACTATTGTTTATTTAGATGGTGTCCATGAGTAGTGTATACTTTTAGAAGTGCCTTTAAAAAAATAATAATCTACGGACACATTCTAATGACTGAAACCAGTAAAAGAGTAAACGAGTAATAAATATCTCCAGCCGACCATAAACTTGCAAATCCATTGTTTTTGTTGCTTGCATAGTTATTGTAAGAATTATTTCTTGTATGTTAACACGGAAAACCACTCGTGGAAAAGAACCAGAGGAACACCTCACCTTACGTACGTCAACCAACGGGTACAGGACACTGGTAGAGAATTAAAGAATCTGCTTGCTGCTATAGACAATCGTGTCTACTGGAGGTCACTTGTTGGGAACATCCGAGTTCACTCGATCCGATAGAGATAGAATACATTAATTACACACTGAAGATCTATCGACACGAACAATTAATTATCCACAATAACAACAGTATTGATTATTAAATCATTTACCTGTACATATTCATCTTTATAGACAACAACGAATGGCTGGATACCTATCCACATCGTAAATATACCATGCTCTCGAAATTCTTCTGTGTATTTTACGAGACTAGCATATGATTCTGAAAGAGATTGTTAAATGTGAGAAAATTTGTCAAGAAAAATCTAACGTTGAATGCAATTTCAATACGCTCTTATAGATATTTTAGTTAAAATAAAATAATCTACTTTCATTTTAGTGGGTTAACGTTTGTGGGTAGGAAGATTTGTTATAGTGGTTAGTACGGGGCTTCAAGGGTGAGATTGCATGAGTAATGGGCGGATGGTATGTCGAGTGGGCCTTGGTAGAGGTAGTATGCGGTTAGTTAATTCAGAGAAGCAGAGGCCGTTGTAATAGCAAAACAACAGGCTTAAAGAGGAGATAACGAGTGGGTGGGTGAGAAGCAATAGTGTGTTGGTGTGTGGATCATTTTTTGTGTAGTAGTAGTACTCTCCCAGATGTGAGAGCAATACTCTATTGTAGGTCTTACTTGAACTTAGAGTGTAAGTAAGTGATCAAAGCTGAAATATGAATTTATATATCACAGAAAATGTTTACTTTCCCTGATAACTACAAGGTAAAGTGGAAATGGTTTAAAATGAAGAAGAAATAGAACAGAGAAATTAATATTGATAATGGGCTGAGAGAAAGCTATATCAATATTTACGTAGTTACCAACACATTGAGTGATAGCTGTACCAATCTATATCTCTTCATCCAACAAAACTTGTAGTACTAAATGTATTAAAATATATGCTGCCTACAAAACATTGGGTAGTTGTTTCATCAATCTATATACAGTCTGTAAAATACTGAGTACAGTTTTTATCAATTTATATTTAGCCTACAACCATTGTGTAGTACGTATATCAATATATATATACAGCTTATAAAACATTGTGTAGTGGTCATGTAAATCTATATACAGCCTACTAATCATTCACGTTATTGCAATATTTTGTAACATGCCAAAGGATTTAAGAAAGAAATAGTGTAATTTCACAAATCATATCTGAAATTATAGTTTATTTATTGCTTTGTTACATTGGTACAAAATAACAAATCAATAAGAAAACAATGAATAAGATAAGTTAACAGGTTTGTAGGGCAAGCAGCGTGGAAATATATATAGTTTTTCATGTATTACGTAGAAATAGCAGTGAAATCTTTCTGAAATCACATGCTGCTATTTTGAATGAGAAAGTCATATTAGATAATGTAGTCCTAAATATTCACAAAAGACGAACACCTTTGATCATAAGTGGGGTCGATGAAGGTTGATCTATAGCTAAACACCACCACCACCAACAACAACAGTACTCTATCCAACGTGGAAGTGTCAACACTGTCATTTAACCTGCACGAAATTGCAGTAAAATATTCCTTAGATATTACCCTACCATCTTAACAATGGGTAAATATACAGAATAAACTAATACTGAATATAATATGCCAAAAACGAAGATTAGAGGATTACGGCTTGAATGATGTTTTCAGAACAGAACACAGATATATTCCACAATACGTGCAAACAATGGCGGAAAATGATAGAAGTACGAATCTATAAGAAGCTGGTTCTGAAACATCTATATAGGTAAGCGCCTTACAAAGTCTACAAAATACACTCGCAAACACTTAAAATCCACACTATTTACAAACTACTTCAGGAAAATATACGACTTTACAGGAAAAATAAGAATAACCACGACAAAACCATCAACGACAAAAACAGGAAATACCGTAGTTATCTCTCTTCGCAGTGTCACAGGTCAGCACAGACTACATTTTAAAATACACGATTCACATTATAAAATAAACTTTGTAAACATGACACAAAAATATTTTTAAATTTTGCAATACAACATTAATGGCATTACAAATGCCTTTATAGAATTAAAAGGTTTTATCATCACACACGACATTTACGTAGCAATAATTCAGGAAACATTTTTACTACCACAACGCAGAATACTCAGTATTCCGAATTATACTCGGATCAGAATAGACAGAACCTTTCACGATAATAATGATTTTATAACATGCATAAAATTTGCATTCAATATATTGATATCACAAATAACAATCGTAAACTAATAGGAGACGACACTACACTAGAAATGCAGGCTTTCGAAATAAAATCCAGCAAACGAAGCACATTAATATAATAAACACACACATACATACACACATGCGCACAAAAACACACGCAGACATACACTCATGCACGCACACATCCACACACACACAGATATATTTATATTACCACTGATCTTACCAACCATTCCACCAGGTTACACACCCCAACTACAAAGCTTTAACACTCCTATAAACATCATCATTGAGGGAGGCTTCAATGCACTCAACACATCTTGGATTTCAAATAGTACAAATAGCACAAGAGATAACACAACAGTATCACAAGTAAACTCTATTTACATCTTAAACCACTTACACCAACACACAGGCATACTTCATCAAGCCAACTACAACAACTCTTCCCCAGACATCATCTTCTGCTCCACACACCTATAGCTACCGCATCCACCTGGCAACCAATTCCCCAACTTTACTCGGACCACCTAGTAATTATCTTCACGTCACACTTGCACATGAATGAGGAAAGCAAAAAAACTATTACAAACTTAAAAGAAGCGCAACTGAACGAGTTCCATTAACGAGAAATTCAGGCTTTTCAGAATTCAGCATCACTACAACCACCAACTTAGACACTGCAGTACATACATTGAACAAATTAATTACAGATTCGATCCAAAAATCTACAAGGCAACATAAAAATACAACCCGAGTTACTCAACAGAGATAGCTAAACTCATAAGTACTAGAGAAAACCTCAAACACAAGATACCAGCACTACACACAAACGAATTAAAACTCAGCATTAAACTACTAAGGGAGGAAATATATAAATAAAACATAGAAAAACAATAGAACTGGGAAACATTGACATCCAAAATATACCATAAAACTAACAATACAACAGTATATAGAGTAACTATCAGCATCATCAACAATAACAACAGCCACACCGCACACCATGTGAAAATAACAACCTCAAATAATATACATGCTGCAACACCAAGAAAACGCACTCATCAGACACTTTTAGAAAATCGTCCACCAAAAACCACACCAAGAAAAAACGACACAAAACGAAAAAGAGGTACCACCACTTAGACTAAGATATTCTTCCATAAGACATTCAAAATACAATGGGGAAACCTACAATCTCAAAATCCTCTGTGCTAAACAAGATTACCGATTTACACCTGAAACAACTAAATCTGAAGTAATTAATCCATTCACTAACATAACTACTCGTACCAACACTGTCAAATTCCCAGCATCTGGAAGCCGGGCAAAATTGTAACAATTCTAAAAGCCAACAAGAGTCTAAATGAAGTAGCATCATACACAACCATCTCTCTATGTTCACGCTCAAAATTTGAGAAAGGCTAATGATATAACTAACGAACACACATAAACACATATATATATATATATATATATATATATATATCCAAATCACGACATGGATTCAGACTACTATACTCAGCCATCACACTACTCACAAACCTAAAACAAAAATACATGATGGCTTCAGTAAGAAGAAACCTCTCACACGAAACATTCTAGCTTCCATCGACATGAGCAAAGCTTTCCAATCCATTTACGGCTATCGACTCATACACAGAATACTCAAACCCATCTTAAGAAACAATACAAAACTGGCTGGCAAACTACTTGACATGCCGCCAACCTTATGTAATGTACAAGAGCCTCACACCCAGAACTTGCAATTTCCTGACCACTGTGGTCTATATTCTCATTAACTCTTTTCAACCTATACATACATGACCTTCCGACACTCTTACAAACCATTCAGACACATCATACGCAGATGACATCACACTCACAACCTCCCACTATTCGCCAGATACGGTGGCACAGCTAATCCAAACCAATATAAATGACCTAGAAACCTGGCTCCACATCAACAGACTTCAAAAGTAATACCTACCAAATTCAATGTCTTCCTTCTTACCAGCAACACCAGAGAGACACCAAATACAATTATTCATGACACTCAGCAACATAACCATACCACGCACAGAGAGGTTACAACACCTCTACAACAGTCACAACACATACAAAACATAGTAAAGAAAGCAACATTTTGCTAACAGAAAGAAATAACAACAAAGGTGTACAAGTAATACATTAGATCCATCATGGACTATGCTAATTTTATCTCGGCCCCCAATCTCTCCACAACAAATAACAATAAACTACAAAGTATACAAAGTACCGCAGTATGCATAATCACAAGTTGTACACAGAACACACCCACAAGCGACCTACACAACTAAACAAAAATACTAAAAATGAAAGACCACTTGGATATGCGAGGGGTAAACTTTGTTACCACAGTAACTATCAGACCTCACAGTCCGTGCCAATAAATGAAAGATCACCTCTAGACACCCAGACACAAATACAACACTCTAGAACACTAGTACATCAACATCCTAAAACATTGTCTCTCCCACTCAGCCCAGACAAACACAAAAATGACATACACAGCGGAATAACTGCAATGTCACTAGCCACACTGCTGGAAAGCACAGCACCAACAATAAATGCAGTAGAATAGCAACTGCCGATTTCTGACCGATTCCATTTTGTCCGTCTGAAGGGGAGGCCATCTTCATCAATTTTCAGCTGGTTATCAGCCATATTCAACATTTACAAAAGATTGTGTAAATTCAATTTTTTGGGGGGCTATTTTCGCCCCCTCACGGGCCAAAAGGAAAGAACACGACCAGTCCAGTCGGACGGCCGCGGGCCCTACGACAAAGTGTGTGCAAAAAATCAAAAATAAACAGTTCCCAAAAGGGCAAAAAAATCATATCTTTTCAAACTTACTCAGCCGAAGCGAACAAGTCTTATCACCGCAAATAATAATTGAGAATATCGGCGCCGTATAATTTATTATAAACGAAAACACATACAAGAAAACATGAATTTAGTTAACTTTTTCTTACTCAATGCGATTTTTTAACTTAGAATCTTATCTGAAATTGTTTCAATGTCCGGGTCATATTTTGTGGAATTAATAAATAAATAATTAATTATGATTTCTGAGCACCCAAGAGCCACTCGTGATAGGCTAAAGAGCCGCAGGTTCCCAGCCCTTGCCCTATGATCATACAGCTCAGTGATCTACAACAAATATTATAGTTATCAAGAATAGAAACATCCATTACGCATTATTCTAAGCTCTTGGCATTAGCAAAGACTTCAATTCAATTTTCATTCTTATCCAGGCATAAAAATGCACAACACCTAATCTCTCACTGAGTAACTACAAACTCTGAGTAACTTCACGGTGCTAAACTGTGTCAGAGTAACTACACCGCAGATTAATTCATGTACAATAACAAAACTTAAAGATTGTTCCCCTCACCACATTGACTTTTTCCAGTTTCAATTAATTGAGAC
This sequence comes from Vulcanoctopus hydrothermalis, assembly GCA_036023795.1. NCBI lineage: Eukaryota > Metazoa > Mollusca > Cephalopoda > Octopoda > Octopodidae > Vulcanoctopus > Vulcanoctopus hydrothermalis. The sequence goes on from JAYRBU010507680.1 coordinate 9,482, forward strand.
TTCGATGCGTCAGCCCATTTCAAAAAAATAATTTTTTTTTTTCATTTCGAGTCATCACTGTCGCCTTTCTTTGCTTGAATTAAGCGTTGGTTCAATATTTTACCTCTCCACGATGCGGTTATAGTCTTTAATTAATTAAAATTATCGTGTGTTCGCCACATCGAATCCAGGCAAAACAATTCATAGAGAAAACAAGTCACAGGAAAAAAAGTCATAGAAAAAAGGTCGCAGGAAAAAGTCACTGGAAAACTTCAGTAAATGATTGATTTAATGAGGGTTTTTGTGTCGTTGTTATATTTACGATATTGAAAAAAAAGCCCAAATTGTGACGGCTTTTTTTTAAATTATTTTTCTTTTCATGCAACATTTGTTTGCCGTCACATAAAATGTGTTAACGTGTGTTAGCGTAGTGAATTGGCAGAATCGTTGGAGCGTCGGAACATAATGCATGCGGTCTTTCTTCCGGTTTTTTTATGTTCCGAGTTCAAATACCACCGCGGTCAACTTTGCCTTTTATCCTTTCGGGGCAGATAAATAAAGTACCAGTGTCGGGCGGTGAACTGACGGAATCATCAGAGCGGTATTTGTTCCAGCTCTTCGCGTTCTGAGTTCAAATCCTGCCATGGCTTACTTGGATGGTAGACTTAATCCATCGACTGGTTTAACACCACTACCTGGCCTTTAGGTGCCTTTAGATGAGTCCACTCTGTTCCAAGCATTCGGGCCAGTTCTCCGGTCTGAAGATACCTTCTTCTCTCACTTCCACCAGTCTGAGAGGCCCTGAAAAAGGATGATTGGCATTGCCTTC
>JAYRBU010509626.1:0-10287 GCA_036023795.1 Vulcanoctopus hydrothermalis
TATGGTTGGAATGCTCTTTGATAAGAACTAACTTAGGACTAAACAACAACACTGAACCAACAATGGAGCCTCTACCTAGTTGCTTAGCCAGCTTGAAATAGCAGCCAAATCTCCCTCAAAGACACCCTAATATCTTTAAAAAAGGTAGGACATATTGGACAATGTAGTCCCTGATATACAAAAAGATAGTATGGTTATGATTATGGTTTGATTCAGGGCTGACTTGGGGCTAAAAACACAGCAACAACAACACATGTCTTTTTTTAAAACTTGAACAAACATTGGGTTACCAATCTCTCTCCATCATACTGCGATAAACTACAAAAAACACAAACCAAGAAGTGAACCTCTATGTGGTCACTTGATCTGCAAGGTCATAGGTCCACTCAATCAGGCTGACCTGGGGAGGTAAGGGGTACATTTGTTGTTGTTTAGCCCTATGTCAGCTCTAATCAAGCAGACCTATGATCAAAGCGTTCCATCTGTGATTATTCCAACTTATTTTCAGACAATGTATCCAGGACTAAATTATTCAATGTGTCCTTTCCTTATTTAAGACAGTAGGGTGTAGAATCTGAAGGGAATTTGACTACTGCTATTTCTAGCAGGTCAAGCGACCCCATAGCAGCTCCCTCGTTGACTTGTAAATGGCACAGTTTGTTGCCATAGCAACCTCCAACAGTCTTTGCTACAACACAACCAAAACACTACTACAGCACCATCCTAAGAACACTATTCCTCCCACACAGTCTCTGCCACTGCATGTAAAAAATAACACCTAAACACTACTACAATGCCATCATAAGAACACTATCTTTCCCACAAAGTCTCTGCCACTACATGTTCAATCACACCTAATCACCCAGAGACAACTACAACACCACAGAACACTACTACAATACCAAAGAGCCAATGAGAGAAACTCAATATGGTCACTCAACCTGCTAGAAATAGCAGCCACATTCCCTCAAATTACACCCTATCATCTTAGAAAAGGACACATTGGATAATGTGGTCCTGGGTTGCCTGCATATAGGAAAAAGATGAGATGGTCACTGCTGGAAGGCCTTTGATCAGAGGTCTGCTCAATCAGGGCTGACTGGAGCTAAACAACAACAAAACTTAATAAAATTTAAGAAAGTTGGGTAGTAAGCATGCTGGGGAATTTATGAAGAAGTAAGGGTTAGATTATAGCTCTGCATATGTATTCTATTCTGTTATTCCGTGATCTAGCTCTTAAACAATTTATCAGCTATTATCATCTTAAAGATCTTATCAACAAGAATTTAGTATCTTCTATTATGATTTAAAAGTAGAGTTATTATAATGCCTACAATGTTTCTGAACAGAAGTTATAAGGAAAAGTAAAACACATCCGAACAGAACTCTCATGTAATGGAGGATAGGAATGTTAAATAAGGTTAATGTAACTAATTGAGTATTTGTTTTAGAGTAGACTTATGTTTTTTGTGTTGTTTTTTTGTTGTTGTTGCTATTTTTTTAAATCTATGACCATGCCATTCCAGAGATGAAGAATGTAAAAGTGCTTAGAATAGAATCTTTGGAAGCAAGAAACTACACATACTCTTTCACTTGTTTCAGTCATTTGACTGCAGTCATGCTGGGGCACCACCTTGGAAGGTTTTAATCAATCAGATAGATCCCAGTACTTGTTTTTAAGTCTGGTACTTATTCTATCAGGCTCTATTGCTGAACTGCTAAGTTATTGGACATAAACAAACAAGACATATACGAAGAGAGACAAACACAAACACAGATGCACACACACACATACATACATACATATATGACAGGCTGTTGCACAGTTTCCATCTACCAAATTCACTAACAAGGCATTGGTCAGCCCAAAGCTATAGAAGACACTCGCCCAAGGTGCCACGCAGTAAAACTGAACCCGAAACCACGTGGTGGCGAAGCGAACTCCTTGACCACACAGCCATGCCTGCGCCTATTTGTGTAAGATATTTGTATAAAATTTCTGTAAAAACCTTAATTTACAAGACTAGTACCATAATTGGTACATGTACCAGGCTGTTCCAGAAAATGAATTTGAGTCTTACTTAGTACACTATTTTGTCTTTTATTTTTTTTTTAATATTCTAGCTACTAATAAATATCTTTAACCCTTTTGTTACCATATTTCTAAGGAAACATGCTGTTCAGGTGTTTCATTTAATTTGGAAAATAATCAAGAATTTAGAGGGATTTAGTAAAATAACTAAAATTTTTCATTATCAAGATGGTGTTTGGAATATATCTTAAGAAAGGTTCTTACATAACATTTTGATAGAATGTATTAATATAAATATGAACATCTTAAAAAGGGGTGGTTTCAGGTGTGTTGCTATCAAAAGGGTTAATCATGAATGATTGATCATTTCTCTATTTCATAACAATTACAGACCAGCCTTTCCATTACATAGACAACCACCAACTTTCTTAGGCAACACATCCAAACTCTACATAATGGGCTATACCTTCTGGTCCCAAACTAAACTGTCTTTATCTCAATGGTTAATGTACCTTTGCTATGTTTAAACTAAAATTTGTATGATGACCAAATGAAATCACCATCCCATGTCTTAAGCAATTTTCCTGTTCTATATGTTGACAAATAAACCACAGTTCATAATGAGTTTAAATTCCACACAGTCATAGTATGGAGATCATTTACTATATATATATATATATATATATACATATATATATGTGTGTGTGTGTCTGTTGTTCTATGTCTATATTACAGCCTGCAGAAGTGTCCAGTATTAGATTGCATAAATTAATGATATACAACTGAAGCATTGTATATTTAGGGTGTGGTATATATATGGTTTGTTCCTAGGATTCATTCATTCGGCCAGTTTTTCTTTCCCATAATTTTAATCTAGTTAGAGCTGAATGAGTAATTGAGCAAAATCTAACTAAATGTCCTAAGATTTGGCTTCCTTTGATAAAACAGGTGGACTGACAGTTTCACATTTAAAATGAATTTTCTTAAGTCTCACTGAATGACAGTCAGACCAGCATATTAAAAATCATATCTTTGGGGATTTACATATCATTTGAAACCATTTTTATACATTATTATTTCCATGTCAATATTAAAATGTTATACTGATTCTTAGAGAAATATTAAATTGTATTTATGATAGAGGGTTTTCTTAGATCTAATTCTGGGGTCAATGGACTGTATCATCACTATTACAGGGGAAAAAATCGAACAACTGTCTTTATCTCAGTGACTAGAATGCCTTTGCTGTATTTAAACTACAACTTGTACCATGATCAAATGAAATCCCCTTCCCATGTCTTATCAACAAGTAACTTTCCTCTTTAATATGTTGGCAAACCACAGTTCATACTGAGATGAAATTCCACACATTCATAGTATGGAAGCGAATTACTCATACATGTGTGTACTATTCCTAGATTACAGCCTGCAGGAGTGTATACTGTTAGAAAGCACAATTTGCAGCTGTTGAGTAATCCAGATTGCTGCAACTGGGTAAATGCATCACACAACCTCTTGGCCTACATTGACACACAATGCACCAAAAATAGTTAATTACTGACTATATAAATCAAAGTTTATTACAACCTTGATAGGAATTGACCATAGAACCACTTAAACTTCTGAACTATTCAATTAAGCAATACAGCAGATGGTGCTACTACTAAACGTTTCACTATCTTGCACATTAATAATGGTATGTTGGATTAGTCTTCGATTATAATTCCATGCACACATCTAGGATGCTTTAAAGGAATATTAAATTAACTCCTGTACTTTATTTTATCTAGCCCAGAAGGATGAAAGGCAAATTTGACCTTAGGGGGATTTGAACTCAGAATGTACAAGGCCATAATTAAATACCACAAGAATTTTACCTGAACCTCTAATGATTCTGCCAATCCACCACATTTAAAAATATCCAATCAATTTTCTTGTCAATGTCATCATATAATAGATAAATATTCCGGTGAGCCAAGTCTATGATTCTTAGTTGTAATCATTTCTCTTCACTTAAGTGGATATTGCCTCTGAGAAAGGCAATTATATATATATGTTCTGTATAAAAACATTAATTTACAGGGATGGTACCATAACTGGTAAATATACTAGCCTATTCCAGTCCTACTTAGTACACTTGTGTTTAATATGGTTTCCTACTTTTAGATCTCCAAGGAAGGAAAATGAGATAGTGTGATGTTCATGGCTTTATCAAAAGTATATTAGCAACATATATGAAGTAAAATGGCTACTATTAGAAATCAAAAACTGAGTTACACACTTAGGTTGCTGAAAGCTTACTTTCTATTCTGCAGCATTTACCACAGAAGACTCAGAATATTATTTCTACAACTTCAGTTTTTGAAATGTTAATTTTCTCAAGGGTAGGATGCTAGCAGATGGCAGACTTCTCCAGAAGGTCTGTTACCTGCTTTGCAGTTTGATAAACTGAAACAGTAGAATTAAATATCTACTCCAGAAATATAATGAGACTTCTGAAATAGGATATGAACTCATGCCCCAAGAACTGGTAATCAGAACTCTATACCCCAAGAACTGGTAATTTAACCTCTATACAATTTAATATAGAAAGAAGTAATTTAGAAGAATATTTGGTTATCAAATCAGAAAGTTATGAGTTTGACATAGAAGCTCCCTTGCTGCAGAGTCCAGCATAAGATTAACTGGCTAGATTGTTTGCCAAACAAATCCTAAGTACCTAATAACAAAGAAGGCACATGGCCTAGTGGTTAGGTGATTGGGCTAACAACTGTAAGGTCGTGGGTTTGATTCCAAGACCAGGTGGCGTGTTGTGTCCTTAAGCAAGGCATTTCATTTCACATTTCCCCAGTCCACTGAAAAATGACTACCAGCAGTAGCTGGGGGTTAACCCTGCAATGAACTGGCATCCATTTCAGGGAAGTCTTGCACTCTCAGCTGTATAACCCCATGGAAACCAGTATAAGCTCCAGCCTAATGGCCCATTAGCTTATCCTGGTTTCGAGAAAGACTTTAAGTAACAAGGATCTTACCCTGACTCTGATGAAAGACCTAAAAGGCTGAAGACAAATTAAATAAATGTATTAAGTATGAAATATGAGGTGAAATGACAGTGTGTTTAAGCAAGTGAAGACAATCACATGATTGATCATAGAATGAAAATTAGATAATGATTTGTTGTGAGCTAGTTTCAATACAAGGTAAAGTATGAACTAAACCAAGTAAATCAAAGTTAACAGAACAGTTTAAATAACTATTTTTTTACACCTGACTGTCGGTGATTATTTTTAAATATCCATATTAACTTAACCTTTATTTTACATTTAAAAATATGTATTTCTCATGCACATTGCATGCACAGACACATAAAGGCACCTGAATAACCTTTCATCTATTTTTACCAAATAATCATGAGATTGTTTTCCCACCAACTTGTATCTTCAACCAGTTTCTGTGGGATTATCAGAACCCCACCCCCTATTGACATATCTTGACCTACCTCAATTCTGATTAACCTACAAATGCAATTCTTACAACTTTATTGAATTAAATTTATTTCTACACTCTTCTCAATATTCTCCATTCCTTTGAACCGATAGTTTTCTCTCAGCAATATCTGTTTATCTTTTCTGTTCTGAACCAAATGGGTTCATTGAGTAAGTTTCCACAGTGATAAGTAAGTGTGAGAGGTATTATATTTTAACTATAAAGTATAAATGGTGCCAATCTATAGGAGGTTATCCAGAGAGTGCCATAGCCGGCACTAAAAGTCATGAACCACCAAGCTGCCAACAAGTTTGATTCAGTCAGAGATTTTCCATATTATGGTGGTAGCAGTCCTCTGAATAAAGGACCAGATATAATGTTTAGTCTAGGTTTTAAAAATAAAAAGACAGTACATGTGGCAAGAAGCAGGCACACAGATTAAAAATAATAGGTCTATGTCAGATGCAGACAACACTAAAGTTGCTCATTTTGAACATAGATAATTTAGCTGACCCAATCTGTTAAGAGGCTAAGTTGACCTTACTGAAATTTTAACTCTAGAGCAATGTTGTCACTAAAATTTAAGAGTTCTATTATTTTCACCTCTGCCATAATTTGCTCTCACTATGGAACAACCTGTGAAGGCATGTAGCCTAGCAGTTAGGCAATTGCGCTCATGAACATAAGGATGTGGGTTCAATTGCCAGACCAGGCAGCACATTGTATCCTTGAGCAAGGTATTTTATTTCACATTACTCCAATCCACTCAGCTGAAAAATGAGTACCAGCAGTAGCAGCTGAGGGTTTAACCCTGCCTGCGATGGACTGGAATCCTGTTCAGCGGGAGTCTTGTACTTTGTCGTTTAACGCCATGGAAATCGGGATAAGCTCTGACTCTAATGGGCCCATAAAAAATAGGGCTCGAGAAAGACTTTTATGGAACAACTTAATAAAACAAAATGTTCTACACATGAAAATATAATTTCTGCAAAAGCCCCTTCTAAGAAATTAGCTTTGTATATTTTACTATGTGCAAGCATCCAGAGAGCAAAGTCTGTGATGCAAGTTCAATTCTCAGATGAAAATTTTACTTCAGTTAATCTTTGTGCTTGTAACTTCTAGGCATATTTGTGAAGGGTGGGTTTCACCAGGCTGACATTCCATTGACACACAACATGAAGTGCATCAAGGTAATGCGAGTAATGACTCAATTATCAATTAAGGATAACAGTACATTTCATATTTCACTATAATGAAGCTAGTATATATCTGGGAAACTTTGTTTTTATTATCACAGAGAGCTGAGGTTTCAATTTCTGATTGAATTTATTACACATCATTTATGCTGCTAAAAACATCAACATTTCATATTTATCTCCTACTAAAAACATCACTTGTAAGGCAGTGGATTGGCAGGGTCATTAGAGCATTGGTTAGAATGCTTTACGGTATTGATTCTGGCTCTCTGAGTTCAAATCCCGCCGATGTCAACTTTGCCTTTCATCCCTCTGCGGTCAATAAATAAAGTACCAGTCCAGTACTGGGGTTGATTCTTTTCTCTCTCTCTGGAAGAAATTGGCTGTGATCAGGCCTGGAGAGGGGATGGGCACCGTTAGGTTTAAATAAATACCCAAAGTTACGACAGCACCCCTACAACTCCATTGGGATTTAAGGGATCAGAATTGGAAAAAATATCACTCATACTGGGTTTATTTGCTGATTAAATCCTATTTCTCTCAATTATGCTACTCCAAATATATATATTAACAGACTTAAGCCACCAGAGCTGGCTTAGCAGATAACCTTGCCAGATAATATTGTTTATCTAATCATTCAAATCAACAAACTTTCCATCAAACCCCTAGCTGTTGCTCAATCATATGCAAAATTTTCCAAAATCTGCTAACAGAACACTAAAGACTTCTCTCTATCATCCTTGAATTGTCATTAGAATTCTTTCTCATTCCTGAAAGTACAAGAGAATCTCAAAATTGTAGCTACATATCACAGGGGAAATCTGTGCGATGACAAAGGATATGACTTACCTTTGTCACACATTTCTTCTGCTATGTATATGTGATGTTTCTATAAACATATCCCAAAGATCTATTAATATGTCCACATAAGGAATTTTTTTAAACTCCTGAATGTTTACTTTCTGTTAGATAATATATAATGACAGTTTAGAATATATTAATCAATATAACAACACTTAAAAATTAATAATTATGGTACCTATTCTAAAAACAGTGTGTATTCCGGTTTATAGAATAGGCACACTGTACCCCTGCATGTCATAAGAGGCGACTAAAATGGTTGGCATTAGGAAGAGTATCTGGCTGTAAAACGCCGCCTCAAAAAGTCCCCTCAAGCCCATGCCAGCATGGAAAAGCAAACGCAAAAACTATCATAAAAACGGTCATGATCTCTTCAGCTGAGTTCTTCATCTATGTATATATATAATATCCATTTTTTTCTAAGTGTAACAGGTAACCATCTTTTACTCCATCTTATTGCAATTTCACACTTGCAAAAATAGAAAATATGAGATGAGAGCTGATAAATATAACTAGGGCTTCTCAAGATCAAACCTATTTACATACAAGATTCTGTAAATGAACTTCAGCAGCAACAGCATAATTCAGGTCAACACTTAGAAGAGTAGGGTTTAGTATTCAAAATTACAGGGATCAGCAAATATTTATGATTATTAAGCAGAACCAGTTTGATGTTTTTTTTTAATATAGGTCAACTGTTTGTAATGTGTAATGTTATCCTAACAGTAAAATGCTGAGTGATGTTTTAAAAGACATTATGTATAGTTATACGAAAGAAAGCCAAAGTAAATACAACAATTAGGCTTTATCAAACTACATGTAGAATTTGGAAGTAGTTGGTTTCTGCTGCCTCAAAGTCTTCAAGTGTCAATATCTAGCATTTTCCGTTGCTATAAAACTATTAATATGATTGCATTATTTATGGTCATTTGATGGATTGGTAGAATAGGTAGTGTATCAGACAAAATGCCTATTTAGCTGCATCACTTTACATTCTGAGTTCAAATCCCACCAAATTCGACTTTGCCTTTCATCCTTCCAAGGGTGATACAATAAGTGCCAGTCAAGTACTGAGGTTGATCTAATTGATTGTTCCCTCCCCCAAATTTGTGGCTTTGGTGCCAAAGTGAGAAATCATCATTATTATGGTCATGTTATAAGAATGAATGATGCACATAGGAAGAAAAAATACTACATGCTAGTCAGTAGATGGAAACTTGGGAGAAGGTAGTTGGATCAAATATTGGAAAGCTAGTCCTCATAAATAAAATGATAAAATATAAGGAAGGATAGATGACAGATGTACTGAAAATTCATCCAACTCATGTCAGTATAGAATAATAGACATGATGATGATGATGGCAATAATGATTGTTTTCATACAAAGAGGAATTTTGGGGGTCCAATTGGCCAACACGCCTCCTCCATAGTGCCTAATCAGTAGCCAATTCTCTTTAGCTCATTCTTTAATTTTAGAAATGGTTTCAAAATATTTATTCCTAACATTATTATGAATGCGATGTTGGAGACTTTGGCATTCATAACATTAGATTATGGCCTGACTCACTCCAAGAAATATCATTAAAAAAAAAATACAACAAAGTAAAATAGATGGGGGTGGGGAAATAGGGAATGGACTTTAGGAAGTTTCTGTACTCAGAGAATGCATGATTGTTAGTTCTGACAGGATGAAGTAAATATAATTTGAACAATGACGATCAAAAAGTTTTTTTTTTTCTATTTGTAAGATTTGTCTATGCAAAATTACAACAGCAAAAAGGGAGATAATAAAACATGATGAAAAGTCAACTTCTTGGAATATTTTCATCAAAACTGAAACATTTTCATCATGTTTATATTTAACATACTTGCATCTATATAACTGTTTTCTGCATTCATTCAGGCTAAATTCAAATTTCATCTCATGGATATGAATAGACACACCCTCATCTCATGGATATTATTGACCTAATAATCAATCACGTCATGCGTTGACAATGGTTGCATCTTTATTGTCTGCCTTATCAGCAGCCCTGACAGGAGGGGGGGGGGGGTAGCAGGGGCAAGTACCCTGGAACCCATGCACACCCAAGGCTCTATGAAAAATAAAAATTGATCCTGGGAGCTTAGACCTTGGAACCCCACTAGGGGCCCTGCTCCTGGGCCAGTCCTAAGGCCTCACCACCACTCTCGGCAGCCATACCTATCAGTCAAGTTACATGTTCTTATGGTTATTTTCTCATGACATGGTTACATTTGCTCTATCACATGTTGATACAGTTATTAGCTCAGCTCATGTTTACATTTCCTTCAACATCAAATCACATCTTGTGCACCTCAACACAACTTACCTAAATATTAAATCATATATTGACATTGACAACTACTATATTGCATGGTTACCCAACAAACACAATCAGAAGTCTGCTTGATCAGGACTGACCTGGGGCTAAGCAACACACGAGATGCTGTCGATGATAACATGACTGCTGACAATCACATAAATACTACAACTTATAGTGAACATTCAACATTTTACAAAACATGAATTTTATAATCTAATGTTAATTTTTTTTTTTCCTTTTCTCATCTTTTCTATTCAGTTATTCATTGGAATAATTTACAATTTTAGGCATATACTCCTTTACTTGTTAGTCATTTGACTGTGGCCATGCTGTCGCACCACCTTCAAGGGTTTTTAGCCGATCAGAT